>RPFO01000026.1:232500-256203 GCA_009746045.1 Mesostigma viride | reverse complement strand
GTGCGGCTACGTATCAATACATGTGGGGGGTGCTGCCTACGTATCAATAATGTGGGGGGGGGATGCTACGTATTAATACATGTGGGGGGGTGATCAGTATCAATACATGTGGGGGGTGATGCTACGTACGATCAATACATGTGGGGGGTGATGCTACGTATCACTTTTATTTATTCATGCCATCACCCCCCACATTTAATTATTAATGCCAGCACCCCCCAACATTCATTTATTCATGCCATCAACACCCCCCACATTCTTTTATTCATGGCAGCACCCCCCACATTTATTTATCATGCCATCACACCCCCACATTTAATGATTAATGCCAGCACCCCCAACATTCATTTTTCATGCCATCACACCCCCACATTCTTTTATTCATGCCAGCACCCCCCACATTTATTTATTCATGCCATCACCCCCCCACATTCTTTTATTCATGGCAGCACCCCCCCACATTTTTATTCATGCCATCCACCCCCACATTTATTAATGCCAGCACCCCCAACATTCATTTATTCATGCCATCACACCCCACCATTCTTTTATTCATGCAGCCCCCCCACATTCTTTTATTCATGGCAGCACCCCCCCACATTTATTTATTCATGCCATCACCCCCCACATTTAATTATTAATGCCAGCACCCAACATTCTTATTCAGCCATCACACCCCCACATTCTTTTATTCATGGCAGCACCCCCCACATTCTTTATTCATGGCAGCACCCCCCACATTATTTTATTCATGCCATCACCCCCCACATTCTTTTATTCATGGCAGCACCCCCCCACATTTATTTATTCATGCCATCACCCCCCACATTCTTTTATTCATGGCAGCACCCCCCACATTTATTTATTCATGCCATCACCCCCCACATTTAATTATTAATGCCAGCACCCCCCAACATTCATTTATTCATGCCATCACACCCCACATTCTTTTATTCATGCAGCACCCCCCCACATTTTTTATTCATGCCATCACACCCCCACATTTATTTATTCATGCCATCACCCCCACATTAATTATTAATGCCAGCACCCCCAACATTCATTTATTCATGCCATCACCCCCACATTCTTTTATTCATGCCACCCCCCACATTCTTTTATTCATGGCAGCACCCCCCACATTTATTTATTCATGCCATCACCCCCACATTTAATTATTAATGCCAGCACCCCCAACATTCATTTATTCATGCCATCACACCCCCACATTCTTTTATTCATGCACCCCCCCACATTCTTTTATTCATGCAGCACCCCCCACATTTATTTATTCATGCCATCACCCCCACATTCTTTTATTCATGGCAGCACCCCCCACATTTATTTATTCATGCCATCACCCCCCACATTCTTTTATTCATGGCAGCACCCCCCACATTTATTTATTCATGCCATCACCCCCCACATTTTTATTAATGCAGCACCCCCCAACATTCATTTATTCATGCCATCACCCCCACATTCTTTTATTCATGCAGCACCCCCCCACATTCTTTTATTCATGCCAGCACCCCCCACATTTATTTATTCATGCCATCACCCCCCACATTTAATTATTCATGCCAGCACCCCCCACATTCATTTATTCATGCATCACACCCCCACATTTTTATTCATGCAGCACCCCCCACATTTTTTATTCATGCAGCACCCCCCACATTCATTTATTCATGCCATCACCCCCCACATTTTTTATTCATGGCAGCACCCCCCACATTTATTTATTCATGCCATCACCCCCCCACATTTTTATTCATGGCAGCACCCCCCACATTTATTTATTCATGCCATCACACCCCCACATTCTTTTATTCATGGCAGCACCCCCCCACATTTATTTATTCATGCCATCACCCCCCCACATTTAATTATTAATGCCAGCACCCCCCAACATTCATTTATTCATGCCATCACACCCCCACATTCTTTTATTCATGGCAGCACCCCCCCACATTTATTTATTCATGCCATCACCCCCCCACATTTAATTATTAATGCCAGCACCCCCCCACATGCATTTATACATAGCATCCCCCCCCACATGTATTTATACGTAGCTTCCCCCCCCACATGTATTTATACGTGGTCGTAAGGGTCTCGCTGCGGGTAGACCCTCGGAATTTTGTTTTTGTATTGACGTTAGGGTCTCGCTGCAGCGAGACCCCAAGGAATGTCAATTTTTCATGTTTTCATGATGGGGGGTCTTTCTTTTCTCACCCTTAAAATGATTTGTTTTTGTATCGGTGTTAGGGTCTCGCTGCAGCGAGACCCCTACGAATGTCGACTTTTAATGTTTGCAAGATGGGAGGGGGCTTTCTTCGCTCACCCTAAAAATTATTTGTTTTTGTTTGACGTTAGGGTCTCGCTGCAGCGAGACCCCAAGGAATGTATACTTTTTTATGTTTGCATGATGGGAGGTTGCTTGTTTTCGCTCACCCTAAAAATGATTTGTTTTTGCTTGAAGTGAGGGTCTCGCTGCAGCGAGACGCCAAAGTTTTGCATTAAACTAAATGTCCCTTTTAGAATCCACGAAAGGGTCTAGCTGCAGCGAGACCCTCCCCATCGTTTTTCTGCCGGCGATTCAGATTCTGAATGACATTTGTGAAACTTGCTTTTTTGATATTGTTCTGCAGATGTCGTCCTCCTATTCCGATTCTGTCAAGGCCACTCCCGTTTCACCCAAGATGACGTCGAACACCTCGCCGGACCGAACGGCAACGGAGGAGTTTCCTCCGTTGCAGTTCGGTCCCGTAAATCTTGCGAGGTCCCCCCCCACCGAGTCCCCTCGCCCTCCAAGTCCAACTTGCCCCCCAGCGAGTTGGACAGAATTATACCCCCCAACCCTCTCGCTGCTGCGTCTCGCGCTCCGTCCCGCTCTCCGCCCCGTAAGTCTCCATCGCCGCCCCCCAAGTCGGCCGGAGCTACTGCGTCCCGCTCGCCGCCCCGCAAGTCCCCCAAGTCCCCCGCAACTGCGACCCGTTCGCCGAACCGCAAGTCCCCCTCTCCGCCCAAAGTTCCCCCCGCTACCGCGTCCCGCTCTCCTTCTCGCAAGTCCCCCTCGCCGTCAACCAAGAACCCCGCAACTGCGTCCCGCTCGCCGTCCCGCTCCTTCCCCCAAGTCCCGCTCGCCGCCACCCAAGTCCCCCGCTCTGCGTCCCGCTCGCCGTCCCCCAAGCATTCCAGTTCTAAGCGTAAGCCTGCGGCCGAGTGGGTAGAGGAAGACGACCGCACCAAAGAGCTCAGGAAGCTGAGGAAGTCTATCAGTGAGCTTGTTGAGGAGGACGAGCGCGATCAGACTAACGGGAGGCCTGAAGACCCGGAATCGCCGGTTCGGGAGTCGCGTCAGAAGCGGTTGTCCGATTTGTTAGCAATGGCCGCAAGCTTTGCTGACGAATACGCGGCTCTCGACAAGAAGGACAAGGAGAAGGAGAAGGCGGAGAGGGAGGCCATCGAGAAGGCGGAGAGGGAGAGGGTGGAGAGGGAGGAGAAGGAGAGGCTGGAGAAGGCGGAGAGGGAGGAGGAGGAGAGGGAGTACAAGGAGAAAAAGGCTGCCCAGGAGAAGGAGCACAGGATCCTGGTGGCGAAGCAGAAGGAGGAGGCGAAGAAGAAGACGGAGGCGGCAGCGAAGGAATTCTTGCGGAGGAGGCCGCTCTTTTTTTGCAGATGCGACAGGAGAGGATGAAGGCGGAAGAGGCCGCGAGGAAGAGGAGGAGGAGGCTGCGAGGAAGGAGGAGGAGGCTGCGAAGGCAGTTGAGGGGAGAGAAGGACGAGAAGGAGTTCTTCACGAAGGATTTTCAGTCGATTATCAGGTATGTTTATTAATGTGAGACGTACATTTTTCAGATGGCTTGAACGGCGTGTGTGTATCGTAGAAAGGGTGGGATTTTATGTCATACATTGATCGTAAGGGTCTAGCTGCGGAGAGACGTTGACCTAGGAGTTAAGGTTGTTGACGACGACGATGTGTGGCCTTTTTTTTACTCTTGTTGTCTGCAGCCCTCCACGGTGGCCATTCTGAAACAGTACCTGGCTCAGCTGAGTCTGAGCTGGGGTGAGTCGTAAAGCCGAAAAGGGCTTGAGAGGCTTGATCCGCTTTCTTTCGGCCGAGATAGCGTTTGCAGAGAAGTCCGGTGTCGTCGTGGACCGTCCGGAGTCGGCACACATAATTTGGAAGAACGACCGCCTGGGCCGTCTTGCATTGTTCGAAGCCACACAGCGAGCCATTCATGGGAAGAGGGTCGTTGGTGACGACATGTATGAGGTTTTGAAGATCGCGCAGTCGTGCATCCTTAATCTGAAGGAGGATGTCGGACGTTACTTTCCCCGTCGTGCTTTAATATGGTCGACGCTCTTTGATGAGGTTGAAAAGTTCGAGGTCCACATTGGCTTCACATGCATCGAGGCTTCCTATATGGAAACCTTGAAAACCACTGCGTTGCATCAGCTCTTTAAACTCATGACTGGAGATATGAGAGCGGATTCGAGGGCTTCACTGTCGGAAGATGAAGTGTTTGATATTGTCAGGCAAGGATTTGTTGACACGTCCAACAGTGACTTATCGTAATTGTGCCGGGAAGAATGAATGACGTAGGAGGATTGGAGGAGCGCGCACATGAAGTGATCGCGCATTTGGACATGGCAAGAGACCACTTACTGCAATCTTTTGTTAAGTGGCGGACTGACTTTCTTGTCAGCCCGGACGCCAGCCTTTCGCGGGAAGCGGTCGCTTTCTTTTTGGATTGGGCTGGACAGGTGATCCAAAGTTTCCGGCACCGGGAGGACTTCCATGTTATTCAGACATATAAGCCATACCGGGAAGTCGTCCAGGAATGGTTGGATCAAATCTCGTTGGTTGATTGTCTCCAGAGTATCCGAACCAAGACAGACACGGAGTGGTCTGATTTAGAGGCGGGAGGCCATTGGCAGTCCCTCGAGTTGTTCTTCGAGGCGGAATTGAGGCGGCAACTGGAAAAGGAGAGAGCCCATCAAGTGCCGATATGGCCTTTGGGGAAGATTTTGAGGAGGTGGAAGTTCTACGTTTCGGTACGTTAACTTGCCGATATCGTTTATCGATTTGGGTTGTTTCCATTCCCTGAATAGGGCTCTATATGCTGACCAACCTTCATGGTTTGTCCTGTCATATCATGCAGGGGGGCTCCATGCCAGGGGACGTATCGGAGGATTTACCTAATTTGTCAGACTTGGTTGATAAGGTGGGTGCTTGTCCGTCGAGTTTCCACGAGCATCTTACATGGGGTCTAGCTGCAGGTAGACCCTCACCCTTTTATTGAGACTGACATGTTCGGCTAATTTCAACGGTGCCCCCAACCAATCTGTTGTCTTTTTTCAGGGGGCGGCTGCGGCGATGGCTGTTGACAGTGCTGGTATTTGGTCTGGACTCGAGATGGAAATGGTAAGCATTAAACGATATCCGGATGTCTGCATTTCGCCTGAAGTTTTAGTGAGCGCATTATGCGAAATATACAAATGTCGACTAATTTTGATTTCCAATGAGCTGTCGTATTCGGTGTTGACAGGCGGGGGGTTTGGCCTCAGCAGGCGCTGCCGGAGAGGAAGAAAACGCTGGAGGAGATGAGGATGGGGGGGATGAAAACGCTGGAGGAGATGAGGATGGGGGAGACGCTGAGGGAGAAGTGGCTGTGCAGGTACGTTCATCCGCCGCGAGTTCGTGTGATTTTTTTCGTGCTGAGGGGTATCTCCGCAGAGAGACGATGGTGCAACAATCGAACTGAGGTCAAGTCCCTTCTTGTTCGTTTTTTTTTGTCATGCAGGCGGGGGCTGTCGCTGGGGGTACTGCGGGGGGGAAGGCGGCGAAGCCTCCATTGACTGAGCATGAAAGGGAAAAGCTGGATTCCCGCAAGAAGGTTGCGAAGGATCATATTATTGCTGTTGGCCTGATCATGCTTAAGTCTCCGCCCGATGGCGTCGATTCGGAGGGACCTGCGGGGTCCGAGTTTCGCAAGTACCTGACACGACTTGAGGCGGAAGTCGATGCCGATTTCGATACGGAGGTGTTGGGTGACGCTACCTTAAGAGTGAATTGGCATATGAATTTGTAAATCTGGTGAAGTCGAAAGCCACCAAGAATTTCAAGTGGCAGCCTAAGGAGTACTCAGAGGCAAAGGTTGACAAGATCGAGAAATTCATGAAGGCTGATTTTCGTCGTCGGGCCGCTGAGGGAAAAAGGGCGCTGAATGCGGTGGCAAAGGCCAACAGTAAGAAGAACGCGGAGGCGAAGGCGGCGGAGAAGGAGGCGAAGAAGGCGGAGAAGGAGAAGGCTAAGGAGGCCAAGAAGCAGCAGAAAACTGGACAGGTACGATTGTTGTGAAAATTTAGACCTCTCGCTGCGGGTAGACGCTGACTGGCTGCGGGACTTGGTGTTTAGTGTCAGTAAGGTATTATTCCAACAGAACTTTGTTCGTCCCTGAACAGGATGTCGTGGTCGGCCTAAATATTACTGACTTGAGCAAATCCTGCGGTCCTTTTCGATTTTTTACTTCAGGATGACGGGGGGGACGAAGACGCCACGGTGGAGAAGAAGTTACCTGGTCATGACGCCGTGTTCGCGCTGGTGAAGGATATGCTCAAGTACTGCTCGAGTAGGCGGATGGCGGACGTCGATGACCTGCCAAACTGGCCCGAGTTCTCCCCCTTTCTTGAGCTGCTCCGGTCACTCAACAAGCTTTTTAAGGAGGGGGTGCTCACGAGCAGTGGGAACCCGGACACCGACCCTATCATTGAAAGCTGGAAGCCTTCGAAAAAGGTCGACTCGAACAAGGAGGTCAGGGACCAGAACATCCGGAAGGCCAATTCTCTCAGGGAAACGCGTTGGATTCGGCCGGCCGATTTTCAGCAGACCGGATGTTTCAGTATGCGGATCCAGACGGTCAACGCGCTTATTTTGCCAGAGGCTTTGAGGCAGCGGCGTTTAAACCTTGAAACCATTAAGGAGAACGGCCGCATTCTCCTCAATGCGCGGGACAACGCCTTGCACTTCAAGGTTGTTGTCCCGGTCTGGCAGTTCCCTTTCCAGGCGCTTGCCGAATCTCAACCTGACCTGTTCGACAAGCAAATCTTGTGCATGCCGGATTTCGTCAAGTGGCTGAAGCATTCACCACGGCGCCAAGATTGACGCGGAGGATGTGGGGTCCAGGTACTTCCGGCCCCTTTCGGATACTGAAGTCGACGTGTGGCTTAACACGGAGTCCACCACCTCTTTCCTCGCGAGAGGACTTGAGTGGCGTACCTACGCCAGGGTGGACGAGGTGGAAGCAGTTTTGCCTCAGGAGATCGAGGGCAGTCGGCAAGTTTTCAACCTGCTGTGCAATACTGCGATGAAGTCCTACGATCCGAAATTTTTTGAGGAACGGGTACCGGTACCGTATCTGGTTCTCCGGTACGCGGTGGTGGATGGGAACCACTACTTTAAGGGGTTAAAGTCGTTTCTCAGGGGGCCGGATGGCGGGTGGGGAGAGGTTCGGGCAATGATGTGCGAGGGTGGGGCGGAGTCCAATTTCGCAAAGTACTCCTAAGGAGGCGGAGCACGCCTTCCAGGACCTGTTGCGGAAATTCCGTGGTGGTTACATGGGTACGAACGTCATTCTTCTCAAGGGTGGCGACCTGCTCCCGTCGTGGAGTGAGCTGCGAAATCTACCTAAGGCAAAAGAAGATGTAAGCTATCTATTTTGGCAGGGTCTAGCTGCGGGTAGACCCTCGGAATTTTCGTGGTTGTTTTTTGTGTGCGCTTCAAGTTTTTTGCGAGGGTCTCGCTGCAGCTAGACCCTCTCCTTTTTTTTGTTGGAATTTTCGTTGCGTATTGTCGGCCGTTTCTTTTTCGAATTTTGTTAGGGTCTATCCGCAGCTATACCCCTCGCCTTTTATGACTGAGTTTTGTCGTTGCTCGCTCGATGTTAATTGATGTCGCAGGCGGTGCTGACCGGCAAGCTGGAGAAGCTGTTCGACATCGCCAAGGGGGCGAATTCGGAGGACTTAGCCGTGGCGGATCGTACGCTGGGCCAGGCGTTGCTTGACGTGTGGAACTACAACAAGCTATATCTATACGGCAAAGTCACGCGTGGGAAGGGCCACTATATTGCGGATGGCCACTACACCAATCTGCTCACGTACATCCTCCCGGCTATGCGGCAAGCGGGGGGAAGGGAAGGGAATGTGGAGCCGGCAGCGGTGGATGTACACGAGGAGGAAGCAGAAGGAAAGAAAAAGCCGGCCCACAGCATTGCTTCAGTGCATTCCGCTTACAGTCGCACGCTGGCCAACACGTTTCTCCGTCTGACACAGGAGCAGACTGATGATCCTGCCTCAACGAAACCCGCGCCTGAGGAGGTGATGATGCAAAGGTGCAAATTCGCCAATGCAGAGGGGGAGAAGAAAGGCCAGAAGGTCTCTTGGACTTCTTTCAGGAACTTGGCCAGCCTTCCTATGATGGACGCCGTGATCGATTGCATCATGAGCTGCCAGGTTGGACCGGAAAAGCTCACCAAGTTGGTGGAGATCGCCAAGGATGTGCTGGAGTGCCTGCGGCTGACCATTTGCGCCAGATTCAAGGAGGATGTGACGCTGGAAGCGCGATGCAAGGACGCAAATGGCAAGGAGTTTGTGGCGTCTCATATTTTCGAACTCGTCTTCAATCTCCATCCTCTCGCTCGGCCGGTCGGCAGGAAGGAGATTGTGGCCAGATACCGGGAATTTTGGGATGTGGCCGTCATCATAACGAGGAACATCGCCTACCTTCTTAAAGCCAAAAAACACGCCGCACATCTGAGGATTCCGAGAAAGGATATCAGTAATGGCAAGATCGACTTTCAGGAGATTCTGCTAAAAGAGAGCGAGGACAAGACGGTGGGTTTGGCACTTTTGCTCCGGAAGCGTTCAGGAAGTACGCTCCAAAACTTGGATTACTCGAAGGGGGGTGAAGGAGGCGGCGATGAAGGGGCCGGTGAAGGGGCTGGAGAAGGGATCGAAGGGGAAGGGGAAGGGGAAGGAGACGGAGGCGAAGAAGGAGGAGGAGGAGTGGGACGTGAAGTATGAGTGGCAGAGTGTGGACTGGGGCCGTCGCCGGGTCTGGTTTTGCTGTCAGTTACTAGACGGTGATGATGATGACAAGTCGCTCGTCAAGCAGGTGGCAGGCGAGGTTGCCTCAGCTTCAGCCCGCCCCTTTCCCTTGGGCAGGTCCCTTCCGTGCCTGAGCCTGCTGAACTTGGCGAACATTTGGGGTGATAAGTGGAGTAACTTTCAGTCCAGGTGGTGGGCGTTCGGTCCTTGCCCGAAAGCTTCGGACATTCCCCAACCGGGCGGGATGTACGATCATGTGCTGAAGGCTTGCGCCCACGACTTTTTCTCCAGGTTCGAACCGATGGTGATCGTGTTTGGTACCGAGACGGAGATTAAGGGGTTTCAAGAGATAGTGGAAAGGATCGGGAAAGGGAGTGAATTGTGGGAGCGGCTTGAACAGGGGGAAGGTGATGGGGGGCCTAGGCTCGGAAGGGCGAAGAAGCGAAAAGCTTCCCACGAAGCTGGGGGATTGTCCGCCGTGGTGGAGAGGGATGACCAACAGTTGTTGGAGGGAGGGGATGGAGGGGATGGAGGTCCGGCAGGAGGGTCTAACCGCGGAGAGACCCCCGTCGAGGTCAGAACGCAGCAGGCCGAACAGATACGGGGCCTGAAGGTGATTCGGATCCGCCTGCGGCGAAGAAGCCCGCTTCTCAAGTGACTCGACGGGCAGTCGTGTCACTTGTTGAGGATGATGGAGGTGGGCCTTCCAAGCCTGCCGCGTCGCAGCCCGTTTTTCAGGTTCCGAAGAAGCAGCTTCGGGTTCCCCCGGCGACTCTGCCCACCCCGGCGCCTCTGCCCAGTTCTCAGGTACCGAAGAAGCAGCTTCGGGTTCCCCCGCCGACTCTGGCCATTTCTCAGGTACCGAAGAAGCAGCTTCGTAAGCCAGTTGTGGCAGTGGCTGATTCGGACGACGATGCTGAGGAGGAGGAGGAGGAGGAGGACGACGATGCTGAGGAGGAGGAGGGGGAGGAGGAGGAGGAGGAGGAGGAGCAGCAGCCGTTGCTACCAAGAAATCCGCCAAGGGTGGGAAGGCTGCGGAGCACGTTGCTTCCAAGAAATCGGCCAAGGTGGGGAAGCCTCCCAAGCCTGCCCTGCCTCAGAAACGGCGTCGAAAAGCAGTTGTGCTTTCAGATTCGGACGATGAGGAGGAGAAGGAGGAGGAGGATGGCGGCGGAGAGGAGGAGGACGGGGGAAAGGAGCGCGTTGCTTCCAAGAAGTTACCCAAGACCGCGAAGACTGCCAAGGTTGCCGAGCCCGCCAAACCCGCCCCGGCGCCTGCCCCCCACCCCCAGACGGGGTCTACCTGCGAGCAGAGGTCGAAGGAAAAGGCCAAAAAGGGTAAGAAAAAATCTGCGAGTGAATTCTGGTATGTAGAGTGTTTTGATTTTTTACGGTTGGCAGTCCGATTTCTACTAACTCGATTTTAGTCATGCGTTGATGGCATGATCGGTTTGCTCGCAGGTAATGAGGATGTGGAGCAGTTACTTCGCTTGGCTAATGTGGCGGTGGGCTTCGGACCAGCGGCTGTACATGCTGACACTTCCGGACGGGAGGAGCCTAAGGGGGCGGAAGACAGTCAGGCGGGCGATGAGGATGATGACAAGCCCACGTTGGAAATGAGACTTATGGACGGGGAAATGGGGTTCGGAGCACCAGAGGCCTTTTGGTGTGATGGGTGGACTTTAGCCATTATGCAAGCAGGGAACAAGGATACGGCTACGCCAATGTATGCCAAGCTAGAAGACGTCATGCTTTATGGGCAGGTGTCTGGATACGACACCAAGTGGAGGGACGTCGCATTTAAGTTTTTCGCTGAGGGGGAGAAGGGAGGGAAGTTGAAGAACAAGTTGTGGTGGATGCCGCTGGACTACGCGATGAAGGTGGTAAAGCTGACGGATGGCAAGAGCTGGAAGGATGTGGAAGTCTGGGCGCCTGCAAAGGAGATCGATAAGAAGAGGAGGAACTCGAAAACGGAACAGCAGATCGCGGAAGCGAAATTACGGAAGAGGCCCTCGAAAGTGTGAGGGAAAGTTAGCACTTGGACATGCGCTGGCAATGCTCGTCCTATGGTTAATACAAAGGTTAGGATGATGTCGAGTCTCTCCACGTAAAATTTACATGAATTACTAACTTTCAAGCCTCTCGATGTGGAATGTACGCTCAAATTGACATGAATTAAGCATTATGACACCAAATTAGCTCGAAAATACGCGATCGGACGCCAAATTCGCGCGAAAAAAAGATATCGGACGATTGAAACTAGCGTTTTTTTCTTGCAAAATGCGCCAAAAATGACCCCATTCCGCGTGGGACCACCCAGCTGCCTTTGCGGCGCAGCACGGTTATTAGGCTGTTTAACTTCATTCCGCGGAGTGGATCGAGTGTCCCATGCCGGCTGTATAGTTGTTTTGTCGTGGTATCTCTTGTTATAGCGTTGGGTTTGTTTATTTCTACGTGGGTGCCTTTACTCTGATGTAAGTAATTTTTTAATATATATATTAATAATATAATTACTTACAGCAGAGTGAAATCACTCAAATCTCTTTTTTAATATATATGATATTATGAATATCCGGTGCATAATTGCTTGGGCACTCATGCATCATGAAGTGCGCCCTAGCTGTGCGGATCATGATGCATGACGTGATTCCATATCTACGTGTAGTCGTGTACGTACATCACCATCAACGTACGTCAGCAATTAGAAAATTTAGCATTATACCAATGTTTATAAGGGGAAAACAAGCTGATAAAAGAATCAAGAAAAGTCACGGAGAGCGATGCACGTGCCATTAGCTATAGCACAGCACATGAAGAAAAACTGCGCACATGCATATAGAAATGCATATAGAAATGCAACCGCCAATGAGATCGCAGATGCTGAGATCGAACATAGTTTTCCCTAGCAAACTTGACTGGTGGACGCATGATGAGCAACGATCGAAGAGCACAGACGCTCTGTGAAAATTATGTCACTGAGAACTGCTGTCGCAGTTGGCCATCATTTGCTCATAGCCTGCCAAGATAGGTGACAATAACATATTGGCATGATCTGAATATACACAAAATCAATTTGCCTGTACTTCCAGCAGACCACCGCTCCTCAAAACACACCTACCGTGCCATAAGGACATATATAAAGGAGACAACCAGCGCAGCTATGATATGTACAACGGCCCACAGGCGGATAGGCCAACTGTGCTGAGGCCCCAGGGACTGCTGCCAAGCCCTACACCTCCTCATCCACCTTCCGCCACACGATCCAACCTTGTCTCGCTCCACCCCAGACGGGCGTAGCCAGCACCAAGACCCTATGTATGAGGCTGGCCCGAAAATTGCACACTCCTGGAAGCCTTTGCAGTGGGTGCCATCCATGCGGCACGTTCGATAAGACACCAGTCACCATGTATCTGTCGGACGACCATCTTGCCCGACTGGAAACGTTAACACGGAACGAGTGTCGCCGGCCCCGAACTGTGATTGTCACGGCTCTGCCGATGTGCGCACGCTGCCGCCTACCGTAGGAATAGTCCGCGAACTGCCATCCACCGGTATCGCGGGCAGCGTGGGCGTCGGTTTGGGCTTGCGCCAGCGCAGGTTATACGTGAACCGCGTGAACACATAAAACACGATGACGTTGACACAGATGACGTAGAGCAACTCCACGTTGGACCACGCGTTGGCAAGCCGCTGGAGGAAGGACGCGCAGTCGTACACGCGGCAAGAGTACACGCCCGAGGTCAACTGGAACGGGAACGTCGTCACGTTGTAAAGCGTGGGGCGGTCCAGCAGGAAACCCATGCTGGAGACGTCACACTGCATCTCAGGGTGGACCAGGTCCTCATTGAAACCGGACGCCAGCCGGAGCGCGTACTCAAACGTCACAAAGTATGGGCCAAGGAGACCTGGCGCGAGCACCCAGTCGGCGGGCAGCTGGCTCTTCACCCACGCCTGGTTGTCGCCCGGCACGTTCAGCAGGTACATGTGGAGCTCGATCGCTAGAAAGCTCTGGCAGTCGATCTCGGGGGCGGTGGTGGAATTGCAAGACGCGCACGTATCGTCCGCAAGTAGCTGCGGCACCACAAAGAACGTTCGGTTGTTCCACGCGAGCGCGCCCGTGGCGGGGTCGCGTATGCCGGCATAGACCCCGTTGGTCCAAATGTAGCCGTACTTGTCCAGCGTGGGGGAGTAGGCGGAGGGGAGGGACTCGGAGGAGCCCGCTGAGACGAACACTCCCGCGATCACCGCGCGCGGGGAGGTCGGCACACGGAAGAAGGTGAGGCATTTCTCGCGGTACTTGTTGCAGAAGTCGAGCGCGACGATCTGGCTTGTGTCCCACTCACTGGGGTGGTTGGGGGGGAGGACACAGAATGGTGTCATTGGTGGGTAGACAGAATGCATGTGTGCATGGCGGGGGGAGGGGATGGGGGAAATAGAACGTGTGTGTGAGGGGAGGATGTGAGGCGGAGACGGAACGAGATGGGGGGGCGGGGGGAGAGAAACGGGGTATGGGAAGAAAAAGGAAATGAGGGGGAGGGGAAAGGGAATGGAAGGAGAAAATAAAGATGGAGGTGTAGGGGAATGGTAAAGTTTGGGGGTGGACAAAAGAGAGAGGAGGGGGAAGGGGAGAGAGAGAATAATGAGTCACGAGTGCTTGTGTGTCTGTGAGTGTGTGTGGGGGGGGGGCGCGCGCGTGCGGGCGTGTGCACGTGTTTGTGTGTGCAGGGAACTGGGAAAGGTCAGGGTGGGAACGAGAGGGCATGAGGGGCACCCAGGGGGGTGGGGAAGGTACAAGGAAGGGCGCTCTGCCTTAAGTACGGCAACTGAAGGCAGCGACCCCGATGCACGCAGCCAATCATACGTCATATACGAGGTCGTCACTTTCTCAGATAAGGACATCGTACCAGGGTCGCAGAGCTCAGGAGAAAACCTGGAGAAGGAGGGAGTCTTGACAAAACATCGTTGCTCTGCTATATTGAAGCATACCCTATAGAGTATGTCTGACGCTGCCACTGGGGGAACTGGTTCACCAGCCTACGTTCCCAAAAGGGTACTGGTTTGCCTATGCTCCCAAACTGCTTCACATGCCATTATCCACGGGCTTGCTAACTAGACAGTGCCAGATCGACTACCAGGAATACTAGACTATACCCCCCATGACCGACTTGAGGCACACACCAACATCTTGCAACACTACGTCATAGGGAGAATGAGAAAAACACCATATGAGTCGCGACAAGGTCTTGCATTCCCTTGATCGAGCATCGAGTATGGAGTATCGAGCAACGAGCGTCGAGCATCGAGCATCGAGCATTGCGCATCGAGCATCGAGCATCGAGCATTGCGCATCGCGCATCGCGCATCGAGCATCGAGCATCGAGCATCGAGCATCGAGCATCGAGCATCGAGCATCGAGCATCGAGCATCGAGCATCGAGCATCGAGCATCGAGCATCGAGCATCGCGCATCGCGCATCGCGCATCGCGCATCGCGCATCGCGCATCGCGCATCGCGCATCGCGCATCGCGCATCGCGCATCGCGCATCGCGCATCGCGCATCGCGCATCGCGCATCGCGCATCGCGCATCGCGCATCGCGCATCGCGCATCGCGCATCGCGCATCGCGCATCGCGCATCGCGCATCGCGCATCGCGCATCGCGCATCGCGCATCGCGCATCGCGCATCGCGCATCGCGCATCGCGCATCGCGCATCGCGCATCGCGCATCGCGCATCGCGCATCGCGCATCGCGCATCGCGCATCGCGCATCGCGCATCGCGCATCGAGCGTCGAGCGTCGAGCGTCGAGCGTCGAGCGTCGAGCGTCGAGCGTCGAGCGTCGAGCGTCGAGCGTCGAGCGTCGAGCATCGAGCATCGAGCATCGAGCATCGAGCATCGAGCATCGAGCATCGAGCATCGAGCATCGAGCATCGAGCATCGAGCATCGAGCATCGAGCATCGAGCATCGAGCATCGAGCATCGAGCATCGAGCATCGAGCATCGAGCATCGAGCATCGAGCATCGAGCATCGAGCATCGAGCATCGAGCATCGAGCATCGAGCATCGAGCATCGAGCATCGAGCATCGAGCATCGAGCATCGAGCATCGAGCATCGAGCATCGAGCATCGAGCATCGAGCATCGAGCATCGAGCATCGAGCATCGAGCATCGAGCATCGAGCATCGAGCATCGAGCATCGAGCATCGAGCATCGAGCATCGAGCATCGAGCATCGAGCATCGAGCGTCGAGCGTCGAGCATCGAGCGTCGAGCGTCGAGCGTCGAGCGTCGAGCGTCGAGCGTCGAGCATCGAGCATCGAGCATCGAGCATCGAGCATCGAGCATCGAGCATCGAGCATCGAGCATCGAGCATCGAGCATCGAGCATCGAGCATCGAGCATCGAGCATCGAGCATCGAGCATCGAGCATCGAGCATCGCGCATCGCGCATCGCGCATCGCGCATCGCGCATCGCGCATCGAGCGTCGAGCGTCGAGCGTCGAGCGTCGAGCGTCGAGCGTCGAGCGTCGAGCATCGAGCATCGAGCATCGAGCATCGAGCATCGAGCATCGAGCATCGAGCATCGAGCATCGAGCATCGAGCATCGAGCATCGAGCATCGAGCATCGAGCATCGAGCATCGAGCATCGAGCATCGAGCATCGAGCATCGAGCATCGAGCATCGAGCATCGAGCATCGAGCATCGAGCATCGAGCATCGAGCATCGAGCATCGAGCATCGAGCATCGAGCATCGAGCATCGAGCATCGAGCATCGAGCATCGAGCATCGAGCATCGAGCATCGAGCATCGAGCATCGAGCATCGAGCATCGAGCATCGAGCATCGAGCATCGAGCATCGAGCATCGAGCATCGAGCATCGAGCGTCGAGCGTCGAGCATCGAGCGTCGAGCGTCGAGCGTCGAGCGTCGAGCATCGAGCATCGAGCATCGAGCATCGAGCATCGAGCATCGAGCATCGAGCATCGAGCATCGAGCATCGAGCATCGAGCATCGAGCATCGAGCATCGAGCATCGAGCATCGAGCATCGAGCATCGAGCATCGAGCATCGCGCATCGCGCATCGCGCATCGCGCATCGCGCATCGCGCATCGCGCATCGCGCATCGAGCGTCGAGCGTCGAGCGTCGAGCGTCGAGCATCGAGCATCGAGCATCGAGCATCGAGCATCGAGCATCGAGCATCGAGCATCGAGCATCGAGCATCGAGCATCGAGCATCGAGCATCGAGCATCGAGCATCGAGCATCGAGCATCGAGCATCGAGCATCGAGCATCGAGCATCGAGCATCGAGCATCGAGCATCGAGCATCGAGCATCGAGCATCGAGCATCGAGCATCGAGCATCGAGCATCGAGCATCGAGCATCGAGCATCGAGCATCGAGCATCGAGCATCGAGCATCGAGCATCGAGCATCGAGCATCGAGCATCGAGCATCGAGCATCGAGCATCGAGCATCGAGCATCGAGCATCGAGCATCGAGCATCGAGCATCGAGCATCGAGCATCGAGCATCGAGCATCGAGCATCGAGCATCGAGCATCGAGCATCGAGCATCGAGCATCGAGCATCGAGCATCGAGCGTCGAGCGTCGAGCGTCGAGCGTCGAGTGTCGAGTGTCGAGTATCGAGTATCGAGCATCGAGCATCGAGCATCGAGCATCGAGCATCGAGCATCGAGCATCGAGCATCGAGCATCGAGCATCGAGCATCGAGCATCGAGCATCGAGCATCGAGCATCGAGCATCGAGCATCGAGCATCGAGCATCGAGCATCGAGCATCGAGCATCGAGCATCGAGCATCGAGCATCGAGCATCGAGCATCGAGCATCGAGCATCGAGCATCGAGCATCGAGCATCGAGCATCGAGCATCGAGCATCGAGCATCGAGCATCGAGCATCGAGCATCGAGCATCGAGCATCGAGCATCGAGCGTCGAGCATCGAGTGTCAAGTGTCGAGTGTCGAGTGTCGAGTGTCGAGTGTCGAGTGTCGAGTGTCGAGTCTCGAGTCTCGAGTCTCGAGTATCGAGTCTCAAGCATCGAGCATCCAGCATCGAGCATCCTCGAGTATCGAGTATCGAGCATCGAGCATCGAGCATCGAGTGTCGAGTGTCGAGTGTCGAGTGTCGAGTGTCGAGTATCGAGTATCGAGTATCGAGTATCGAGTATCGAGTATCGAGTATCAAGTATCGAGTATCGAGTATCGAGTATCGAGTATCGAGTATCGAGTATCGAGTATCGAGTATCGAGTATCGAGTATCGAGTATCGAGTATCGAGTATCGAGTATCGAGTATCGAGTATCGAGTATCGAGTATCGAGTATCGAGTATCGAGTATCGAGTATCGAGTATCGAGTATCGAGTATCGAGTATCGAGTATCGAGTATCGAGTATCGAGTATCGAGTATCGAGTATCGAGTATCGAGTATCGAGTATCGAGTATCGAGTATCGAGTATCGAGTATCGAGTATCGAGTATCGAGTATCGAGTATCGAGTATCGAGTATCAAGTATCGAGTATCGAGTATCGAGTATCGAGTATCGAGTATCGAGTATCGAGTATCGAGTATCGAGTATCGAGTATCGAGTATCGAGTATCGAGTATCGAGTATCGAGTATCGAGTATCGAGTATCGAGTATCGAGTATCGAGTATCGAGTATCGAGTATCGAGTATCGAGTGTCGAGTATCGAGTATCGAGAATCGAGTATCGAGAATCGAGTATCGAGTATCGAGTATGGAGTGTCGAGTATCGAGTATTGAGTGTCGAGTGTCGAGTATCGAGTATCGAGTATCGAGTATCGAGTATCGAGTATCGAGTATCGAGTATCGAGTATCGAGTATCGAGAATCGAGTATCGAGTATCGAGTATGGAGTATCGAGTATCGAGTATCGAGTATCGAGTATCGAGTTCGAGGGTCACGTACAGGGACCGGTACGCCTGCCGCCCATTCCGCTGCGAGATGTCCCCCAGAATTGGCACACTGGCCACGTCCTCGCCCTCCACGATGTCCACGCGCACGCAAGTGCCGCTCCCCCCCGTGCCATTCCCCGCCGTGTAATTGTACATGTAGTAGTCCATGGTCGGGCTGAACAGGGGCGATGGCAGCACCGAGATTGCGCGGTTTCCCTTGATCTGGAGATGGTCGTACCCAACGACCACCGTGGTGCCGTCGCAGGCGTCCGGTCGGGATCCCCGGACCGCGGCGGCCTCCTCCTCCGGCGTTATCGGTCGGCCCAAGTTGACCCACCGGCTCATGTCGCGCGCTTGCGACCAGTCGGTCAGCTTGTTGCGGATCGCAAACTGGAGGTTGAAGTTTGGGGCGATGCGCACATAGCCCTCGGTGCCATCCACCGTGATGTTGCTGAAGCGCAGCAGCTGAATGACCTGGCAGGCAGGGGAAGGGGGGGGGGGGGGGGGGGGGTGAGAAAGACGTGGGTAAGGAACCAGGAGTGAGTAGGGCACAAGGACGTGGGTGAAGAGAAGAGATGTGGGCAAGCCATCCATGGCAACAGGAGTGGGTCAGGGAAATAGCGGGGAGGGCAGGGAAAACAAAGGAATCATGGGGCCGGGAGGGATGGAGGGGTTGACATATGGGATGGGCAGCCATGCTCAGGTAGGAGATGTGTGTGATTTGGTGGGGGTGGGTGGTACACGCCACGGCGCAGGGTGGGTGAGTTAGGGGCGGGAGCATCGGTGGTGTCAAGTGTGGGGGGTTGTCTAGGGGGGTTATCACGATATCGGGGGTTGGTTGTCTAGGGGGGTTATCACGATATAAGTGGGGGGGTTGTCTAGGGGGTTATCACGATTTAAGTGGGGGGGTTGTCTAGGGGGTTATCACGATATAGTTGGGGGGGTTGTCTATGGGGGTTATCACGATATCGGGGGTTGGTTGTCTAGGGGGTTATCACGATATAAGTGGGGGGGTTGTCTATGGGGGTTATCACGATATCGGGGGCTAGTTGTCTAGGGGGGTTATCACGATATCGGAGGCTGGTTGTCTAGGGGGGTTATCACGATATCGGGGGTTGGTTGTCTAGGGGGGTTATCACGATATAAGTGGGGGGGGTTGTCTAGGGGGGTTATCACGATTTAAGTGGGGGGGGTTGTCTAGGGGGGTTATCACGATATAGTTGGGGGGGGTTGTCGATGGGGGTTATCACGATATCGGGGGTTGGTTGTCTAGGGGGGTTATCACGATATAAGTGGGGGGGGTTGTCTAGGGGGGTTATCACGATATCGGAGGCTGGTTGTCTAGGGGGGTTATCACGATATCGGGGGCTGGTTGTCTAGGGGGGTTATCACGATATAAGTGGGGGGGTTGTCTATGGGGGTTATCACCATATCGGGGGTTGGTTGTCTAGGGGGGTTATCACGATATAAGTGGGGGGGGTTGTCTATGGGGGTTATCACGATATCGGGGGTTGGTTGTCTAGGGGGGTTATCACGATATAAGTGGGGGGGGTTGTGTATGGGGGTTATCACGATATCGGGGGCTAGTTGTCTAGGGGGGTTATCACGATATTGGGGGTTGGGGGGCTCAGCTCAGGGTGTCCAGCTGCATGCCCATGTTTCTGTGGTAGCAGGCGGCTCCGTGACCTTGCCAGGCTTTGGGACCTTGTCACAAGGGTTCAGCTTTTGGGGCCGCTCATTCGTAGCATAGGATTCTGCATTCAGAGTTAGTTGAAAACGCATTCAGGATTAGCCATGGGAATGTGGTGGCTCCAGCTAGCATGCCTCCCCATGATCCAACTCATCCAACCCTTTTTTTCTTTGGGGGGGGTGTGTGGAGGGGGTGGAGTAACAGCGTCCACAATTGAGCGTCTGGCGTGGACAAGAAAGAGCGGCACATTCGATCATCTCCCAGGTCGATGGAGCGGAGCTAAAGCGGGCCGCTGGTCGTGCCCAAGAGTCAGAGTTTGTTGCAGGAAGGAGCAGTGGGGGGCTTAAATGAGGGGTGGGAGGCTTGCCCATATTTGGACAACAGCTCCCATCACAAGTACCACCGATGTCCTTAGTGCCATAGTGGACCATGGTAGGAGGGGGCCGGGATGAGGAAGATGGATTGGGGAGCCCTTACTCGAGAATTGGCTGTTGTTCTTCACAACGACCAGGAGGTGGCTATATATTTGGCAAACCGAACCTGACGTTGGTTTGCCAATGCTGATCAGGCGGGGCATACCTAGCTGGCACCCTGGAAGGCAGGAAATACAAGCAGCGAGATGCTTGCCCTACGTGTTCCTAGCAGGTGGAACACACCTCGTAATATCGGTGGCCCTTCAGCGTTTCCAACTCGTCATACAACTTGTCAATTACGCCCGAAATGTTCCTTCGGAATCCAGCATCCGTGTTGCGGAAGCGGACGAACTCGAAGCGCCAGAACGCCTCCGCCGGCCGGAAATTCCACTCCCCGCTCCACCTCCCTCGCTGGTCCATCGAGATGCCTTCCGTGTGCAGCAATTGCTCCACGACGCAGTCTCGCTCCGTATTGATGCTGCCATCCTCCGGGTGGATCGTCAAGATCGTCGTCTTGTGGCACTCTCCGTAGAAGACGATGAGAAGTATAAAGGCCGCGATGTTCACAAACAGCAGGGAACCGCCGATTGTTATGATCGACCTGTCGGAGAATTTCTCCCGGGCCTCATCGGGAACGAAATACGAAGCAAGGAGAGGTGGCCCTTTGGAGAGGCTGTGCCACAAGCGCTTCTTTAACTTGGGCCGCGGCGGTCGCCCGGACTGATCGGATGGTCGCCCAGACTGATCGGACGAGGAGACTTTGGCTGCAGACTGGTACCCATTGGTGTACTGCACCGCTGATTCAGGATCGTCCCCTGGCCCAGACACATCTCCTTCAAACACGTGACCCACAAGCGACCGGGACGATTTAGTCCCCGGCAAACGCATTCCCTCGACGTCGGTCTAACTGCGGATCACCGCCCTAAAACTAGCATGCATGCAGCTTGACAGGGGCGATCAAGGTCGGCTTCGAGTCAATGAAGTTATGACATTTCCTCGGGGGTTCGACATCACTACCCATGCGGTGTGGGCAACAACAACAACAACAACAACAACCCACGCCGGCCATGCGGTAATCTACTCGGTAATTAAAATTTCATCAACATCAAGGGGAAGCGTGAGGACCGTGTTTTTTAACAACGCGATACAGCGCGTTGTAGGGTTAGAACGCGATGTATCGCGTTGTAATCTGACACGTGGCAAACCTATTAGATATGCGATTTTTGGTCTGAAACTTTCAACATAGGTCAGAAACATCTCATAGAATTCAAGAAAAAATCCTGGTATTTTTGGTATTTTTTTTGTGACAGCTGCAAACAAATATGTACCAGTATGTACCACTGAAATCAGGCATTTTCGCGGGACGAAGGTGAAGACGACGGCGATGGCGGCAGGTAGATCTCGCCAGTTTTCGCGCGAATTTCAGTGGCTGTTGGGTGGCACGACCATGATGATGCGTTCAAAGGTTGCTAATTAGGTTTCTACGAGTTTGTTGAGGTACTGGGGCAAATGAAACGTAGTTTTTTCCAGTTTCTCACTCAACTTTCATGCGGAAACCCTGGAAACCGGCATACATATTATTACGTCAAGACTCGGGTCTGATGCGGCACCATGCTTGGTATTTCCATGGTGTTTCGACTTCTTAACACATGTTTATTCCTTCCGAACGCCCGGACTCTCGGCTAAACCGAGATTTGTGCGGACTTTTTTTGGGTAGCTCCGGGCATGATGGTGCCTGCAAACAGCGTAAGGCGTGACCGTGGCTATTGCTACGGTATGCTGTATTTTCCTTTAAATGGCCTCTTCCACCGGCTCAATAGTGCTTGCAGGCGTAAGTATATCGTGTTTCTACCTAGTTTCTGCCAGTTTTCCACTTATTTCTACCGATCGACCTCTGCCCAGCCTCTCTAAGACCGCCATCCTACTCGACGTTGCTTGCATGTCAGCCATAGCAGGTTGCAGTTGTGCAGTATTTAGGTGCTGTATACGTCGTCAAGCCGTGCATATATCGTGAGGATTGGATGTTGATCGTTTATACTGCGTTGATTGTGCAAGAAGATCAGCTAGGTGCCCATAATCATGGTGTATAATCATGTGTTGTTAGCATCTTGCCACCATTTGCTAGCATGCATTCCAGCGTCATCTTTGCCTGCATGTAAGCTCATGGATCACTCAATCTATCCAAGCCTTGCATTACACGTGCCTCTTTCTTTCAGTATTGCACGCGTTATGGAATGAAAACCCAGCACCTCCGTTCCCACGAGGCATGTGCTCAACACGTTGTGAGAGTGGATGATGCTTTGGCTATGGCTGCCTGATTCAGTCATATAAGGTCATCCAGTCATGATGTTTGATGCATGTTTGATGCTGTATAACTTATACAACACCTATTTTCAACGTTTTGACCCTCCAAGCTCACTGTGGCCCCGTTTATGGGGCTCGTGTCGTTGCGTCATGTTGTGAAGGGCTCTCATTTTTCCCACTGCGTTGTACTGCGTTGTAATTGTGATGGTAATGAAAAATAGCTCCAGTGGCCCAATGGGCCTGAGTTTTGTTTCACAGAGCCTGCATATGTTGCCCATAGCTCGTGCAAGAAGCCAGATTTTTTTCATGAACCATTTGTGCATAAGCACATGACTTGTGACCTAGGGCCAAGAAATTGCGGTCATGGTCAGACCCCGCTGTATTCAAACCAGTGTATCTCTCAAATGAATTAGCATTTTGTAGGTCTGAGTAGCTCAAAAAATCCTTTGATTTATGGGCTTTCAGGAAAGTATATACATGACCATGAAAATTTTTTTTCCTTAGGTGCTATACGCGTTCTAAAAAAAGCTTACAACGCGATATATCGCGTTCTAATAAAAAAAACACGGGTTAAACAATCTCTTATAATGAGATATACGGATTACTATCTGAACACTTCAGTGAACAGTGACTACTAGTATGTATCACATACTCACTGTAGGGTTGGGTCGGTTACCGGTTTTAGCCCATCGGTACCGGAACCGGTACTTGCCCTCGGCTACCGGTACCGATATAGGTTACCGGGCGAGGCATTCGGTACCGGTACCGGTTACCTTCGGGTACCGGTACTGGTTCTGGTTGTTGTTGCTGCTGCTGCTGCTGCTGCTGCTGCTGCTGCTGCTGCTGCTGCTGCTGCTGCTGCTGCTGCTGCTGCTGCTGCTGCTGCTGCTGCTGCTGCTGCTGCTGCTGCTGCTGCTGCTGCTGCTGCTGCTGCTGCTGCTGCTGCTGCTGCTGCTGCTGCTGCTGCTGCTGCTGCTGCTGCTGCTGCTGCTGCTGCTGCTGCTGCTGCTGCTGCTGCTGCTGCTGCTGCTGCTGCTGCTGCTGCTGCTGCTGCTGCTGCTGCTGCTGCTGCTGCTGCTGCTGCTGCTGCTGCTGCTGCTGCTGCTGCTGCTGCTGCTGCTGCTGCTGCTGCTGCTGCTGCTGCTGCTGCTGCTGCTGCTGCTGCTGCTGCTGCTGCTGCTGCTGCTGCTGCTGCTGCTGCTGCTGCTGCTGCTGCTGCTGCTGCTGCTGCTGCTGCTGCTGCTGCTGCTGCTGCTGCTG
>RPFO01000026.1:7500-227500 GCA_009746045.1 Mesostigma viride | reverse complement strand
TTAACACGGGTCGTGCCTCTGCCCCTGTCGGCCCTTCTGGGCGCCCTAGTGCAGTTCCCTTTTACCCACCTGCTTCCTGGTCCTACCCTGAGACGGCCTATGAGGCAGCCCAGGTCCCTACCCGTGTGGCTGAATTAGCCCTTGGATGGTGTCTAACTCGTTCCTAAAAGTAGTTACCAGTTGCACTTTGCACTATAAAGTCCACAAACCAACCTAATAACAATTTTACTATCCATATTGGGACCAAAGCACACACATATATTGAGTTACTTGGGGGTCATGTTGGTGGTCATGTTGCAATGTCCTATGGGTACATTTTAAGGACCCCCCCCAGGGGGATCCGCTGGGTGCGAGACATGATACACCTAAAATGCATTTTATGTGGTTTAAACAACTTTATTGGACCTGGCCTTGGAAAGGCAGTTAAATTGGTAGCCATGCATGGCTTCTGAACACTCACATCACTGGTTGTCCCAGGGACCCAGCTGTACTATCTAAAAATAACTGGAAGATGACAAGCTAAAAATGAGTGGCAGCTGTGCACCAGGGTACCCCCCTGTACTGTAACCGTTAATTAGTCCCTGCAAACTTGGTCTGAACATAGTGATGTCCGGTATCAGGGTGTACTACACATCTAGCTCTAGCAGCAGACCTAAAAATATCACGGAAATATCTACTGGCATTCGCGCCAGCTCGGTTCTAAAACTGGTCACTATTTGTAGTTACGAGTAAAACTGGTAACTAGAAATAGGTACTAGTACCATCCAAGGGTTAGAAGTTAATAGTGATTTCAGCACCATGCCTCTAGATGACAGATATTATGATCATTTTGCCTACTCCTCTCTTCGTGAGCAATATACTGTACCCTTCTCCTACGGGCACCAGCCTGAAACGGTGGCCCCTTCTAGACCCCTACCCAAGACTTTTCCTCTTCCTTCCTTCTATCCCGCTTATGTAGCAGTGGAAGATAGTGGCCCTATTTATGGGAAAAACTGACTCTTCTAATCCCCCTAAGCCCCCTGCTCTTCCCCTCTTTGCTAACCTTCCCAAGCTGGATGTCAAGTCTACCCCTCAACAGTTTTTCACCTTTATTATGTTGCTTACCCAGAACACAGAGTCGTGGCAGAATCATAATAGATGGCGTCTCTCTAATGCTGTATTAGTTCCTCACTATCTTACAACCTGCATTACTCCTGAGCTTGCTAACCTCATTCAGTGTGAGTCTTTGGCCTCTCATGCCTACCCTAACTCTGTAGCAGAATTGTTTAAGCATTTAGAGAACCATTTAGTCCCTCCTGATTCAGATTGGCAGGATAGATTAGCCTTTGGTACCTTGCAGCAGGGTACTAAATCATTTAAGGAGTATATGAAAGAGTTTGATGCTCAGATGGTACGAATTAGGGATTTGTCGGGTGCAGAAGTACGTGCTCGCTTCCTCCAAGGCCTCAGTAGACCTTTATTACGTGAAGTCAAGCGCCAGTTCTCTGCCTACCGTTTTACTGATCTGCCCCTCAAGCATGTGCGCCAGCATCTCTTGCGAGTAGCAGATTTCTTCACCACTCCTTCTCTCCCTACCCGTTCCCGTATTAATAATATTATCCTTACCCCTGAGGAGGAGAACTCCTACGTAGAAGAATTAGATATCTGCGTTGCTGATCTTTCAGCTCTTGACGTCTCTCATATCACATGCTATCATTGTAAGGAAGTAGGTAATCTTAAACGTGAGTGCCCCAAGTTCCTTTCGGGTGCTCCCCCTCATCCCGACGCACGCCCTCCTCGTACCCCTCAGCGTGCTCCTATTCGTCCTACTTCAGGACGCATTCCCTCAGCTACCCCTAGTAGGCTGAATGCTGTGCAGGCAGGGCCCCCAGGGTTCCCCTATGATAATCAGGCTCCCGCACCCTCTTCGCTCCCTCGTGACCCTCCAGCAGTGGCTTTTTCGCCAGGGTCTTCTTCGGGGTTAGTTCCTATGGAGTTGGGGGGGGAGGGGGAACAGTAGGCCTGTCAGCCGGGGGTAACCTGGACAGGTCCTTAGATAGTACCCCAGATAAAAATTTTTGCCTGCCTGTTTTTATAACCTCTGTAGGAGCTGAATCTTCCCTACCACTACGTGTGCGTCCTCTTATGTTCTTGAATGGTGGTTTAACCGTTCCCCATACTGTTGTAGACCCTTTCTTGCATGCTGATGAACTCTTGAATGTCTCTGTGTTGGTAGATAGCGGTGCGGCTAGCTCCTTTGTGAGCGAGGCCCTAGTCAGGCGTTTAGGACTAGTCCCTACCCCTCATACCTTAAACCTGTCACTGTTCATTATGCTGATGGTCGCACCAGTCATTCCTCGGGTACGGTGTCCCTTCCCCTGGTCATACAAGGACGTACTGTCAACCTGACGGCCACTATAGGCCCTATCACTACCGCTGATGTATTACTAGGATTAGATTGGCACCAGGATAATAAGATTACTATTAACCCCTCAACCGTCTTTGACTCGTGACTAAAATGAGTCACGAGTTGCACAGTATGCCACAGGTGCCCCCATTCAGCCTAATTATTTTTTCTAGACCATACTAGGAACCAAGCATAACCATATTAGGGCCCACCTGGGGGTATAGTGGGTGGTCCCAGTGCTAGCCCCCCCTGCTCTATAAATAGCCCCCCCCTCAGGGGGGTACGGTGAGTGCGCGCGGTGACACCCTTATAATGGATGATAGACCCCTTTCCTCGATGAGTTGACCCTGGGGTTGGTTTTGTAGATAGATTTTTTAGTTAGGATGGGATACAAACACTAAAAATTGTAACTCCCCCAGGGACCCATCAGCTGGTGCTAAAAATAACTGGTGACTATTTTGAGTCGCGAGTTTTTGGGGGCTAAAATAGGCATCCTAGTGCAGTTTTGAACATGGAAACGATAGGTAAGCATGGAGTATGGGCAAACATGCATGCTAACACTTATTCCAACCTGTGTGCCACCAATACCTGCCATAACCACTGCAGGTCCCTGCCGGATATGATTGGAGACGACTACGCGCGGGCCGCGAGTACGGGGTTCACATCCTTATCATGCATGATGGAGCACGTATACCTTGGATTTCACCCTAGTATTTCAGGGGGGACTGCAACTGTACCGAAGCACTACATCCAAACACTTACATGTCTTGTTTCACCCAGGGACCCACAAGATAATGCTAAAAATAGCTGGTGACTATTTTGAGTCACCAGTTTTGGTGGGGCTAGAATAAACATCCTAGTGCAGTTTTGAACATGGAAATGATAGGTAAGCATGAAACATGCATGATTATGTTTATTCCAGCCTATGTGGCACAAATATATGCCACAATAAGCGTAAATGCTTGCAGACCCGCTGATACTGTGGTACTTATTTTTACATGCATGATGGACCTTGCATACAAAGTCAAAACATCCCAGCACTCCTAGATAAATTAGTGACCAAGGGACCATGCATGCAGTAACACTGAAAATTGCCAACTAGAAATAGGTGGCACTGTGACCATCACGGAGCAGGTTTTCAAACTGCACAAGTTATGCATAAACATGAAAGCTAATAAGACATGACCATGAAACAATAACCCATGCAGGCTAACAACATGAAACCAAATAACACATGCACAGGTGGGACCATGAAACAATAACACACACTTCAAACCATGCCGGCCCATGGTGATACACGGCGCGCATGAGCGCGGGCAGGAAAGGCCAAATGCCATGCCACGTAGGCAACAAATGCTAGCATTCTTAGTCAGCCTCCGTAGGACTATATCCCAGGCGGACATGCTCCGCCCTGAGATGGCGGCGCCGCGCCACCCCCTTGAGCTTCCGGGTGGTGGCTGCTGCCCCCCTCGTGGTAGTGGCGCCCTTGAAATTCTTGGCGCATTCGCCACGCTGGGAGAGGCGCTGCCATACCCGCTGCTTCGTCACGTTGAAGTCCAGCCCCTCCACCTGCCCGGAGTGGAAGAGGCCGAAGCAGTTCCGCTCGCTGTTGCTGCAGAACGCCATGTCACAGTGCTCGCACATGACCGAGGTCTTGTGCTTCCTGCCTTGCGCGCAGCACAGTTGGCACAGCACCTGCTCCACCCAGACATTTGCCCATCTCATGCATTGTTAAGGGGTGCCACTCACGCCCACCTGGCTTGCCCGCCCCCTTGAGCTCAGCATAGTCGTTGGTCTCCTTGACAATCTTGGCCACGACATCACGTTGGGACCAGAAAAGGGAGAACAGCCCGAGGGGCCCAAACTTGAGCTGGACAGGGGAAAGGTTTTGATAGCAGGCGGTACCCGTCATCGGCGACAGCACCGGAGTATCGGGAAAAGGAAACACACCTGGCTTGCCGAAACCAGATTTCCAGACAGTCTCGGCTGGCTCCTCAGTGGCAGGCGTGTCGTTAGGAAAAAGCGAATCATCGAGCTCAGCCTCACCGCTCGGCACCGGACCCTCCGCACCCTTCTGGTAAACAAAGTCGTCATCGGAAGCGTCCGAGACAACGCTCTCGCTGGCCGCCGCCTTGGTCTGACGGCGCCTTTTCGGGGCGTGGCTGATGGCTGGGTTCTTCTTCGGGTTGCCGACAGCGCGCTTCCCCGGCTCGCGTCGCTTGACCGGTGTGGGCAGCTCGATATCCTCGGATTTGTCGTCGTCGTCCTCGCCGGCGTCAGAATCGCTATCCTGGCCCTGCTCGCTATCATCGTCACTGCTACCTGCCGTTGGGACCTTCCTGGCTGCGCATTCTTTCACTAGAGCTTCGTACTCATCTGAGCTGCACGAATATATGAAAATCTGCTCACGGGTGAATGGGTACGTGAGCTTGTCGTCCGGGAAATAGCACCGTGCACCATCTCCGGAACTGTTCACTGTCACTACCTTGCCCGGCAAACGTACCTCGCTGTGTTTTTCCCCATACTGCTCTATCGCTTAGTCTAGTCCGAACTTTTCCACAGGCACTGCCATGAAAATGCCCTTCTTTACCTTGAAAGTCCGTATATCTGCCTGCATTTCGTCCGCCATGTCTACGTCCGCGCTCCCCCTTTTTTCGCATCCTTCGTTTTCGTACGTTTTTGTCAATTTTTTTTACCGCCCAAACCTGCATGCACCAGGGTACCCTGTTGACTTTGACCAGGGTTTCCACCCTGATACGGTGGTCAAATACGGTCAGACAAGTGTCCTACGGATAGAGTGAATCTAGATCTTTTCGGTGGTCTAGTTGGTTCCCGCCAAAACCTTCCCGCCAAATCCCTACAGGGCGCACAAACTCATGCCGAATGTGAGGCATGAGAAAAACTCGCAGTCGAAAATCGGCACGAGGACGGTTTAGGGGTTAATTATGATACCATGGTCATTTGGTTTCCAGATAGCTCTTACTGGGTACCGGAACGTCATTATAGATTGGAAAATTTATCCTTGGTAGATATTACTCCTCCTACACCTGTTGATCCTCCTGTAAGACCTATACCTGAAGTATTAATGTCCAATGATGAGTTGCGTTCTGAATTAAAGGAATATGGATATTTATTATGTATGTTCCTTCAGTTAGAAGTACAGGAGATACCTATCACTAATAATAGTGTGGATATAGATATAAACACAGTGGATACAATAGGAGTGGGATTTACTGAAAATGAAATAGTAAGATACATGGCTGTGATAGATTCCTCAAAAGTTTTTGAAGAAAAGACTCCTTCTTATCCTCCTCCTCGTTCTGTTTTACACCGTGTAGTTATCAAGGACGGTGCAGTTCCTACGCACTCTCCGATGTATAGAATGGGCCCTACCGAGTTAAAGGAACTAAAACAGATTTTAGTGTCACTATTAGAAGCAGGATTGATAGAGCCTAGTAACTCTCCCTACTCAGCTGGTGTCCTGTTAGTTCCTAAGCCAAATGGCAAGTTTCGCCTAGTTACTGATTATAGGAAGTTGAATGATATTACTGTGAAGTCTAAATACCCTCTACCTCGTATTGATGATATATTTAATAAGGTTAAAGGTTCCACTTGTTTCACAGTACTGGATTGTGCGGATGGTTTTTGGCAGTTGCGGATAGCTCCTGAGGATTGCCATAAAACCGCCTTTGCTACCCCTTTTGGTCATTACCAGTTTAGAGTAGCGGCTATGGGACTCTGTAACTCGCCTGCCTCTTTTCAAATGTTAATGAATGAAGTGCTTAGACCTGTTATGGGAAATTCTCACCTTCCTCAGGTGTCCTCTGATTTAAAGGATCCTTCCTTCTCCTCTGTTTCTTTATCTGAGCATGACCGTTCTTGTGCTCAAGCTTACTTAGATGATATTCTTATTTACTCTCCTGATTTTGAAACGCACCTACGTGATTTAAAGAAAGTATTAGAAATAATGGCTGAAAATTCTTTGTGGGCGCGCCGTGCTAAAGTTCGTTCGGGTAGGAGTGTCCCATTTTTAGGGCACGTTCTGTCAGATGCCGGGGTCGCTACCGACCCGGATAAAACTAAGTCAATTCAGGAATGGCCTACCCTACCGACGTTAAAGGTGTACGTAGTTTTCTAGGAATTGCTTCTTACTATAGGCGTTTTATCCCGCGTTTCGCAACTATAGCAGCCCCTATTAATCATTTATTAAAGAAGGATATCCCCTTTGTTTGGAGTAGTGAATGTCAGTCGGCTTTTCAGTGTCTAAAATCCCTACTCCTTTCCCCTCCTGTACTCATCCTACCGGATACTACTAAACCCTTTGTGGTAGCTACAGATGCTAGTAAGGTAGCTATAGGGGGCGTCCTTCTCCAGGATCAGGGTCAGGGCTTACAGCCAATTGAGTATATCTCTAGGACAATGCTCCCTGCGGAGCGTAACTATCCCGTACACCAGCAGGAACTCTTAGCGGTGGTGTATTGTTGCCACGCGTGGCAGCACTTTCTTAAAGGTGCTCAATTTGATGTCTGCCTGAATGAACCCTGTGAGCTAGATCCTTATAGATTAGTTATCCAAACGGATCACCGTCCCCTTACCCATCTTCTCTCCCAACCCAACCTTACCCCTCGGCAAGCGCGCTGGATGGAATTTTTAGCACAGTTTTCCCCTTTTAAACTTCAGTATGTTAAGGGTGTAGATAACATAGTACCAGATGCACTCTCTCGTCGTGCAGATTACTCCTTTTTCGAGGACCTTGATGTTCTCAATACTACTCTAGTTCCTACTACTATGGGTGTAACCCCTTATGGTGAACTACCTGATGATGAATCCTATGCCTACCTCTTTCATACAGCTGTTCGCATGCCTGATCTCCTTTCTCACGTAGGACTCTCTCTCCCGTGTGAGGCCCTTCCCGTGGCCTCGGTGGGGGGGAGGGGAAAAATAAAATTTCTATACCGCTTAGCCATATAGCGACTAGGTCAGGAAAGTCTTATGAAAACATAGTCCCTCTAGGACCTCCCCTTCTCTTTGGCAAGGCGGTAGGAGATCTCTTTAAACCTGTTCTGGATACCTCTGTAGCGATGCCTACCTCTGATCTTGAACGTCTTATTAGTAGATTTACGGCCACTGAGCCGGAAGCATTAGCTGCCATTGCTGCACATCCCCAACAATTAGGCAAGCACCCTTGTAAATTTGTAGGTGGGTTTTTATATGTGCAGATAGCAGATTCTCCCCCTCAATGGCGCCTGTATGTCCCTCCTATCTGTCGCTCCTCCTTGCTCTTTGAGTTGCATGACTTAGCTGCTCATCAGGGTGGTAAACGGGTACGGGACCTAGTAGCCCGCTCTTATTACTGGCCTTCCCTTTATAAGGATGTAGATGAGTATGTTAGAACTTGTCAATCTTGCCAGGAGATGAAACCCAATAACGTAGGACAGATAGCAGAACCTAGGACCTTGCCTGACCCCATCATGCCGTGGGATTCTATCATGATGGATTTTGTAGGACCTTTTAGAAAGAATGATAGGGGCAATGCCCAGATCCTTGTGTTCATAGATCGTTTTACTCGTATGTGCCATCTCGTGCCGTGTCCTTTAGAACTCACAGCACGTGATTGCGCACGCCTATACCTCAATAATGTATACAGATATCATGGTTTGAGTAGGCAGTTTATTAGTGATAAGGATAAGTTATTTACCTCAGATTTTTGGCAGCAGTTTTTCGCTGCCATCGGTACCAAGGTTACCTACGGTACTGCCTACCACTCCTCCTCCTCTCATTTAGTAGAGCGTCTTAATAGGGTAGTGGAAGAAGCGCTTAGGCACTATGTTAATGGCTCGGGAAGTGATTGGGAGGATTATTTATGTTTGGTAGAGTTCTCCCTCAACAATTGTCCCCAAGCTGCGCATGGATATACGCCCTTCTTCCTAGATACTGGTAGACAGCCTCTTACTCCTACCTCTCTCTTAGCTAGTCCTCTACGGGACAAGGATGATGTGTCCCGAGATACTGTAGAAGGTGTACAGTCCTTACTAGATAGAATGAAAACTGCTCATGACCACGCGATCTCAGGGTACCAAAAAGCTCAGTCTAAGTACCTTGCTAGGTTGCGTGCCTCCTTAGATAGAAGAGCACCTGAGATAGAAATAGGAGATCTAGTATTAGTAGAAGGCCCCCGTGTTGGCCGTTTTGCTCATAAGTTTGAAGCAGAACTTAAGGTCAAACTTAGGCCCGCCTTCTTAGGACCCTTCCATGTTTTGTCTAGAGTAGGAAATTTCTTATATAAAGTCGATATCCCTACCTCTTGGCAGACACATTCAAACACCTTCCATAGAAGCCAGCTGAAACTGTACCACCCTAGTACGTTCGCTGGTAGAGAGCTAGCGCCTGCCCCTTTAGAGCATAACCCTGACACTGGGGAAGTAGAAGACGAAGTAGAAAGCATCGTGGCCCATAGAGATATCAAAAAGGGCCGCGGTACCCAGCGTCAGTATAAAGTGAAGTGGATGTATGCTCGTAGTGAAGTAGATAAGGTCTGGTATACGGAGAGTGAGCTAGATGGGTGTAGTCGCCTGCTGCAGGAATATAAAACCCTGCACAAGCTCTAGTTGTAGACCTTCTCCTCTCTTATGTTATGTCTGCTGTCGACGGGTGGTTGGTTGTCCCCTCCCCTCCGCAGCCGTCATGTCAGAGCCTACCCCTCCGGCTGAGAGCCCGCTGCCGTCCCCGCCCCTACCGGACCCTGAGCTGTACTTCGAGGCCCTTCCGGGCCGCTGGGTGTCACGGTCCAGTTTTCCGGGTGGCATCGTGCAGCCGGCCCTCCAGGCCCAACATGCGGGTTTAGTCAGGGCTGCTCTCTTCGGGGTCACGTGGTACGGTCCCTCCCCTGATGAACCGCACCAACTTGTTTTGCACGGGTTCGACGATGCCGGACACTGTTTGTTAGGATGTGGCTCCCGCTGTCCAGCCTTGGGACAGATAGCTGCGGTTCTCCAGTGCCCCCGGGTGTTTTCCTAGGGTGGTCCCACGCCGAATGGGGTAGTTTTTCGCGCATTTTGCAAGAAAAAAACGCTGTTTTCGACTTTCTGTTTCGAAATTTTTTCTGGCGATTTGAGAACGCCCGCAAAATTTTGCACAATTTCGCGTGATTTTCGCACGATTTTCGCACAATTTCACACAATTTCACACGATTTCACAGGATTTCGCATAATTTTACACGAAGGGTCTAGCTGCAGAGAGACCCTTTGAAAATTTTCGCATGAATTCACGCATTTTTTACATGTCGTAATTTTTTTACAATCGAACTTTTTTGCATGAATTCGCACTTTTTTGGTCAGTTTTTGGTCAATTTCAGCAAAATTTTCAAGATTTCGCATGATTTTACACTTTTTTGGCCTGGTTTTGGTCAATTTCAGCAAATTTTGCGCGATTTCGCACGATTTGCGAAGGGTCTAGCTGCAGAGAGACCCTTTCCGGCCGGCGGAAAATTCGCTCGGCTGCAAATTTTTCGGCAAGAATTTCGGCGCAATGTCCGTTTTTCGGACGATTGAAACTAGCGTTTTTTTCTTGCAAAAATCTACCCCATTCCGCGTGGGACCACCCCCTATACCTTTCTACCCCTGTGGGCCGCTCCTGCCTACGGGATGTATTCCCCTGGCTTCCGGCCGAGGGTGATGCGGAAATAGATGAGAACCCCTGCGACCTTCTACGGGCAGTAGAGTTCATGGAGATAGAAGACCAGACAGCGGGCGTAGGATTGGGCGACCCTACTCCTACGGACGCGCCGGTAGAGGCACAGTATTCTCCTGAGTATTCGGCCTCCCCTGCGGCGTCCTCCTCTTCAGTGTCGGCGCCTTCCCCTGTCCCGTCTTCACCAAGGTCGGTCCTGTGCGCATCGGTGGAGCCTACCCCTTTGGGCTCTGGTCATGAGCCTGATCCACTTTCGGCGACAGTTTCTGCGATGCAGGCGCAGATCCAGTCCCTGACGGCGGCCTTCGGGGCCTTCATGGCGGCCCAGGCGCACGCTCCAGCCACGCCAGGTGGGGTGTCTGCCGCAGCTGTGCCCCCTTCCCCTTCGGTCGCCTCGGCGTCTACGGGTCCGTCTGTGCCGCGCGAGCCCTCGGCGGCTGCGGCTCCCTCTGTTGCTGCGGCTCCTACGCCTTCGGCTACCTCTGCGCCTGCTACTGACGTACCTGCGCCTCAGCGCGAGTCCACCGTCCCAGCGGCCGCGCCCGTCGCCGCCGCGTCCGAGCCACCCACCACGTCAGCGCCGCCCTCGCGGGGTTTCTTCAGCGACCCGGGCGGTCTTCCCAGGCTTTGGGAGGGCGGTCCTCCGCAGAGGATCCCGGTGCCTGACTGGAGCTTAGACGGTAACCAGTCGTATGCCGGATTGCCTGTCCCCACGGGCCCTATTTTCAACATGTGGCCTGGTGGTGCTCCGCCCCCAGAGACCGGCGCGCCAGCTGCGGAGGCGGGTCCGTCGCGACCCCCTGCGGCATCGGGTTCGACGCGGCCCCCTGCCGTACCAGCGCCGTCTGCGTCTGTGCCGGTTCCTACCCCTTCGGCGGCCCCTGTCCCTTCGGCCCCGCGGTCTTTGGCTGCGGTTGTTCGGTCCAGTGGCTCTGACCCTCGCGCCACCCGCGCTGCCGATTCCCTTCGGGAGTTGTCAGAGGGCGATCGGGATCGGGCCCCTTCTGTGGTGCATGCGACTCCGGAGTCGCGCGACACGCCTGTCTTTGGGTACGGTATGTCTGCGCTCGCCTGCCGCCAGTGTGACCTGCCGCGCGCCTCCGCCGAGCTTGCCATTTCGCCCATGTCCTACGGTTTCTCTCAGGTGTGTCGGGCGCCGCGGGACCGTGGCCTACCAGTTGAGACTGATCGGCCTCCTTTCGATATGGTTATTTTAGCTGATCCGGTGTTCCAGGGTGAGATCCTGGTTCGGCGCGTCCTGTATCGCTGGGCTAGGCGCCACAATGACTTGGACACCTACGGCGGGTTCCAGTGGGCTTACCCTCCGCCTCTGGGCATTATGGCCTCAGATGCCCTTACGGTAGAGTTTCCTGCGGTGCCGGGTGCCACGTACAGCACGGTCCTTCAGCCCATCCTAGAGTGGGATGCCCGTCGTCCAGCGCCCATCCCGGGCCAGGGTTTGGACTCTCGGGGTCATCCTCCTCCCCGGGCTAGCGACTACCTCGAGACGTTCGGGTCGCGACAGTGTGCCCGTCGGTGGCGCTCCCGTGAGATTCGGCATATCCGGTTGTGGCCGTCCAACGTGGAGCCCAGGGCTGGTAGATCTGTTCTTCCCGACGGGTATGCGCCCACGGATCCGGTACCATCGCCTGCTCCTGCGGGCTCTCTGCCTGATCGCAGTAGAGCCTTTCCTACGCCTTTTTGCCTGTGGTTTCCTGGACTGGGCCCGGGGCCAGGTCGTTCTTACGCAGCATAGGTATTACTGGGCCTTCCTGGGTCTTTTTCCTGACGGCGTGTGGGCCGATGTTTTCCTCACTGTAGATAGGCACGACAATGCTGAGGATGTGTCTCACTACCAGGCGTACCTGGATGTCCTGCTGGCCTCCCGTGGTACCTACCAGACGGATGGCCATTAGATAGAGGGCCTTAGGCCCGACCTGAGGGTGTTGTCCCTCCGGTATATAGAGTCACCCTCACGTTCTGGCCAGTTGACTGGTCGTTCTTGGTCCTTGGTACTGATTTGTTTACTCTGTGTGTCCTGCCCAGTGCCGTTCCCCCGGCAAGGACTTTGTTCCATGCAGTTAGGGGAACCTACCACCAGGCTTGGTGCTGGCTAAACCTACACCTCCCGGCGTGGTGGTGGAGACCGAGTTAATACGTTGGTGCCTTGTATCTTGGATGGTCTGCCGATTGTGTTGGTGTGTGCTGGGTGCATTAGGTTTCCTACCCCTTGTTTTCCTCCCTGTGCGTAGGGAGAGGGCTCCCTACCTTTGTGGGGGGGGAGGTGTTACGTCGCGTAACAATTCGTTGTAGTTACGGACGTAAATTAGGTCTTTTGCCTCGGTTGTCCCTAGGTTTACGTGTAGCTCCTACCGGGACACTATTGTCCTCGTAACAGTACCGTGGTACATTGGGTGCCTTTGGGGCGCCGCGCCGCGTACTTTACTAGTGGTCCTGATCCTTTGGTAGAATGTAGTGGACCAGCGTGCATCTGTAGATGTAGTGGACCAGCGTGCATCTGTAGGCGAGGGCCATGTCGGCCCGAGCGGGTTGGACCGTTGGTGACCATTTATGCACGTTCTACCCCTCGTGTGTGCACTCGGCGTGTGTTAAATGAATTAACACATATAGGCTTGGGTCACGGCAGTGTAGTTGTGTTTCCTTCCTCTATTCCTGGAGTAAACGGGTTGTGTCAATGGCTTATGGCGTATTATAGCAACACTTACGTTAATGCATTGAGATCTGGATCGTCTCGTTCGTCTTTCGCTAGGGCCTCTAGTTAAACCCGGGTTTAACTAGAGGCGGCTTGACTACGGGTGTACCTGTCCGTCGGTCCGTTGGATTCACACATCTGACGGTCGTAAATCGGTGGGAGAGTAAATGGGTGGGAGAGGGGAGCATTGTTGTTGTTGTTGTTGTTGTTGTTGTTGTTGTTGTTGTTGTTGTTGTTGTTGTTGTTGTTGTTGTTGTTGTTGTTGTTGTTGTTGTTGTTGTTGTTGTTGTTGTTGTTGTTGTTGTTGTTGTTGTTGTTGTTGTTGTTGTTGTTGTTGTTGTTGTTGTTGTTGTTGTTGTTGTTGTTGTTGTTGTTGTTGTTGTTGTTGTTGTTGTTGTTGTTGTTGTTGTTGTTGTTGTTGTTGTTGTTGTTGTTGTTGTTGTTGTTGTTGTTGTTGTTGTTGTTGTTGTTGTTGTTGTTGTTGTTGTTGTTGTTGTTGTTGTTGTTGTTGTTGTTGTTGTTGTTGTTGTTGTTGTTGTTGTTGTTGTTGTTGTTGTTGTTGTTGTTGTTGTTGTTGTTGTTGTTGTTGTTGTTGTTGTTGTTGTTGTTGTTGTTGTTGTTGTTGTTGTTGTTGTTGTTGTTGTTGTTGTTGTTGTTGTTGTTGTTGTTGTTGTTGTTGTTGTTGTTGTTGTTGTTGTTGTTGTTGTTGTTGTTGTTGTTGTTGTTGTTGTTGTTGTTGTTGTTGTTGTTGTTGTTGTTGTTGTTGTTGTTGTTGTTGTTGTTGTTGTTGTTGTTGTTGTTGTTGTTGTTGTTGTTGTTGTTGTTGTTGTTGTTGTTGTTGTTGTTGTTGTTGTTGTTGTTGTTGTTGTTGTTGTTGTTGTTGTTGTTGTTGTTGTTGTTGTTGTTGTTGTTGTTGTTGTTGTTGTTGTTGTTGTTGTTGTTGTTGTTGTTGTTGTTGTTGTTGTTGTTGTTGTTGTTGTTGTTGTTGTTGTTGTTGTTGTTGTTGTTGTTGTTGTTGTTGTTGTTGTTGTTGTTGTTGTTGTTGTTGTTGTTGTTGTTGTTGTTGTTGTTGTTGTTGTTGTTGTTGTTGTTGTTGTTGCATGTTGTTGTTGTTGTTGTTGTTGTTGTTGTTGTTGTTGTTGTGGTGGTGGTGGTGGTAGGTACAGTTAAGGAACCACCGAAGTACCACCGATACTAAATATATCCGGCCCTGATGAATTAAACCAACCACGTGGGCAAGCTTGCAGGCGTTCTCCTCACGGCAGGGCGCTGGGGGGCCGTCCACCGCATGAGCCTACGCGGGTGAACCCTGATCGTCAACCAACTTTTGTTCTCTAAGGTTTTGTATTATTGCCAAGCACACCCACCCAATGACGCCACCACACAGCTCACCCAACGCATTGGCAGCAATTTTCTCTTGAAACAGAAAGGCTTAATCTCCCACACGGTACACGGATGGATCGACAGAGAGATGTCCTTCATGTACGTCATGGGTGCACGGGGGCCTCGGGCTCCACAACATACAATGGCGTTTGTGGTCGCTGTATGCTAAACAAGTGATATCTGTTTTTATGGGAGTAAACACACACCCCGGCTGCATGCTTGCTCGTGAAACGCTAGCCTCTCTTTCCACCCATGCTAGTGGCACCTCGTGGCAACTGGGGGCGGGAATACTGGGCAGCACCCTTATTTCGTACAAAGGACTCCCATGGTACTGGCAGCGCATATGGACAGGTTACAATAAGCTCAAGCCAGGTCGCCTAGTCTTTCCTACTACTCGAGAGGAGGTGGCACGGCAGCCACTCTTTTTTAATGACTTAATCGCTGACGCTACTAACAAGCCCCTCGGCGCTCTCCACGGACACAACCCGTATGATGGCTTTCTGCGCGCGTCACCGCCGATTGTCAGGGTGCTGGACCTCTACCTGGGGCACGGCGCTACGTATCGACGGCTCAGCTACGATGAGGTCAGCACTTGGGTCTCCCACATGCCCTCCCTGCAAGCGTGGCAAACCCTTATAAGTGCGATACCAGCGGCGTGGCATGCATTGATGACTGCCCCACGCAAGCCAATTATAACCGGCGACTGGGTTAGCTTCTACGCCGACGGAGTCACGCCTCAGTGCGTGCAAGGGTTTAGTCGTGACGGTTCTGCCACATGATGGGCTCCAACTACAACTGCTGGAAGCTATTCCTGGCCACAATGGGTGTCTGTATCAACTATCCACCTTATATGCGTACACGCCATCTTCCCAGTGTCAGTCACCGCATACGCGTAGTCCCATGGTCTGTGCCAAGATCTTGCATGATCCGGCCGGACCCATTATCCCCGGTTGGGAGCATTACATGGCTACACTGACGTGGGCAACACACGGCTCGATTTTCTACATCTGGACCCGGTTGAATTTGGATGGGTCTTAACCAAGGGGGACATCAGAATCAGCAAATGTATCTTTGAGTACACCGCAGATTGGGGTTATGATATCTTGTTGCATACGTACCACTATCAGCCCCCGCCATCCGGGCCGGCGCTCATGATCCGAGCCCGCTGGGGAATACAATGGCCGGGCTACACTTGGGTTAAGCTGATTACCCTGGCGGTAAAGGCACCCTCTCGTGGACCGCAGGGCCACTGATGTACAACATCTTCTGATGCATAGGGCGATAGGGGTCTGCGCTACGGCGCTCATCCATGATGAGCGTTTTGGTCATGATGCATCATGCCTGTGCACGCACCCTAGTGAAACCATTGAGCACCGGTTCCTTTTCTGTAATCTCCCAGGGGTTTGGAAGTGGCTCATTAACATCTGGGCCGCATGGACGGCATCGCCACCCAATCTCCCAATTAGCGTGCGTACCATCATTTTCGGTATTGCTGGCACACGGCCAAGGACCGAGCTTTCCGATTCCCAAGCAGAATGGATATGGCTGCGCACTACTATGCTATACGCGATCTGGACTACCATACGCAACGAGACAGTCATCTTTAATGTCCGCGAGGAGTATACCCGCGGCGGCGTAGTCCGGCCGGCGCCGCTTTATATACCTATGCCGGAATCAATGTGGCTATGCCGGCGGATACCGTACTGGCTGTTGGCTCAGGAACAACACAGGGTGTGGGACCCAGGGCCCAATAACGACAAGCCCAGCCCGCTCCAGCTTTTTCATGATCTACTGTACTGGGCCGTAATCAGGTATTCACCATTATGCCTCACGGCGACATGACTCAGGTCCACTGGCTTCCCTGGTCTAATAACGCGCCCTATTAGCCTTTCACCTGTCACCTCCACACGTGTGTGTGCCCACCTTTAATTAGGATTCGCTGATACTCGTTTCCCCTCTCACCTTTTCTATATCCGGCCCTCGGCCACTATAGATTCTCTGCTGCCCATGTGCGGCGTGGGACACAACAACAACAACAACAAAAGTTCAGGAAGCGGGTGTCAGAGCTTCGGCGTACGACTGCTAGCTAGTACATGTGACCACTGAAAAAACGGCCTCCGAGGGCAGTTCCTTGGCAGCAGAATCTTCGCTATGACAGGATTTATTTGAGCGTGATCAACAGGCAAACGGTCCATAGGAGAACGGCCACGGCCGGGAGACTGCGATGCGTGCACGGTCCGCGACGGAAAGCGCATTCGACGATTTTGTGGCTTTCAGCGGCGTACACCACCCTAACAGGAGGAAAAAATGGTTTCGACTTAGGACTTTGGTTTTTTGCAAAACTTAGCCCTGACCGGGAGAAGACAAGTCTGCGGCCTGCGGGGGCTGAGATTAAATAAGAGGTACCTTGAAATTATATAAGAGGCGTGCATCTATGAATATATAGTTTTGGAGGCGAGTTTCTGTTGGCGTTAAGTCGTAGTATTGTACGATTGATAGATTGGTAGTGCATTGGTGGTACTGCACGACGGTATTGGACGGAGTTCCCGGAATCCCGGTCTGGCAAGCGGATTTTGCATCTCACGGGTACATCTCACGGGTACATCTCACGGGTACACGACGCGGCACGAAAATGGCTCGCAGTAAAGCTAGGAACCTAGGCGACTACCTATTTGGCGCCGCGTCGATCGTGACGTTGTTTACTCCGTTGGATCTGCATCTACGGCGTTCGTGGGTTGTTTCGAAACCCGGTCGATGAGATTTAACGGAGAAGTCGGGTATATAAATGAGCCCTTTTTGACAACTCACGTGAAATTGTTGAATTAATCTACATGCTTACATGGCTTACATGTTGTCGACTTGTCGTCCAATACTACAAGTTAACGCCAATCGAAACTCGCGTCCAAAAATATATCTGGATAGAGGCATGTCTCTTATTTAATTTCAAGGTACCTCTTAATTAATCTCGGGCCCCGCCTCGGGGTATAAGTTTGCAAAAAAAAAGTCTGTAAGTCCGGGCAAAGGTGAACAGGAGGAAAAAATGAAAAAAAATCCTAATTCGCCATCGATTATGGCACCGTGCAGATCCGCAAGGTGTCCACACTGTCCATGCATGCTGATCGCTGAGAGAATTTTTCGTTACAGATGCTCTCGTGTGGCGTGCCGGGCTATATAACCGGCATTAAGTCAGCAGGCAAATCTACGGCGACTCATGGAAGACCGGCCTGCAGTACGTGAGCTCTTGGAGTTATATTGCGTTGTGGAGTCTTGCTTGTAGAATTACCGGCCTAGATTTACGCCCAATCCCAGTTCGGTCGTTAGCTCAAACTGCCATATAGAAGGCGGTGACGTCTTCTGGGAGCGCTTCTCAATTTTCGGCGAATGTCCTTGATGCCAGACTGCTGCGATGCTGGGTCTGCCCATTCTTGCGATTTATTGGCTGCTCTTCCGTCTAATCGCGGGCGGCAAGCTGCACATCGTGGTGGTCTTTTCGCGTATCCCCACTCCATCCGGGCGGGAGATAATAACGTGCGTGAATGCATTCATATGGGCAGGGCGAGGTCAAATGGTGCCTATGCATGCTTCCAATTTGCTTTCTGCTCCTCCTTAGTGGCTCACTTGGCGGGCATTATTACGTCACGGTCGCGGCAGCTAAGGCAAGCCAGTATCCTGCTGTCGACGAGCTTCTCGCGCCCAAGGGTGACCTGCCGAATCTGAAAGACGCGACAGTGCACCCTATTCTGAGCGAGCTGCGCGATGCGCTGGCGGGATTGTCTGGATTGCACAAGGCATCGAGAGGCGCCCAGGCAGGTTCGTCTCGAGATGCCCATCCAGCCTATCTGGACTTCCTGCTACGAGGGGCCGGGCGGACGGCGCCGGTGCCGCGACCCTCGCAAACAATTGATGCCAACAAGTCCGCTGATGTTCAGGGATCTGATCAGCATGCTCCCTCGGTACCTGCCAGCAGGCCCGAGTCACGAGGGTATGACCAGGGAGAGGCAACGCGGGAGAAAGAAGAAGCACAGGTCCAGCCAGTCGCACACGACCCGCCCGACGCGAACCACGTGCGACTCCGCGTGATCGGCGTGCTCAAGCCCGACGCCGATGCCGAGGCGACGAGGCAGCAGCTCGCCCTGTCCTGCAATGCCATCAACGTCACCGTCCAGGGCCGCAGCATCCACGCCTGGGTCCCCACTAGCATGGTGCCATGCCTTGCAGCCGTCACGGGGGGCGGCTCGTGGTACCCCTCCTCCCCGCTCCCGCTGCACCCTGCTCCTGCTGTGGGCCAGGCTAGAAGCAGCGACTCCGGCCCCGCGACCCAACCGCTGGCTGGTGGCGCGAGGAAGCCCAAGGGTGAGTCGGCCTCCCATGGCATTGCCGCGTTGCGCTCAGACATTGCCGGCGCGCTGTACAGTATGGCCAGGCCCGGGGTCAAGGTGGGAGTTCTGGCGGACTCCTTTGACGCAGTGGGGGACCAAACAGGACCCGCACTGGAATACGGTCAGCTGCCACAGGACGTTGAGATGTTGTCCGAGTCCCATCACCACTCTCTTGGGGCGACGGACGAGGGCCCGGTATTGGTTGGCGAGGGCCGGTTACTGGCCGAGATTGTTTATGACGTAGCCGCGGATGCAAGCATTGTCTTCCACACGTCCGGTAGAGACGCCGTGGACGCCGCCCGTGGCATTCGTCGGCTCGCGGCCGCCGGGTGCCAGCTCATCGTGTCTGCGCACCAGCATGGTGACAACAATCCGTTCTTGCTTGGTGGCCTGCTGGCATCCGCGGTGAGCGACGTGACTCGCGCGGGGGTCGCCTACATCGAGGCATTCGTGGAGGAGTGGGATCCAACGGAGGACAGCGTGCGGGGAGAAACCAAACGTGGGGGGGAGAGCCATGCGGGTATGGATCAGAAGGCGCCCGCGGCTGCGCATGCAGGGCCCTTCCTTGCCTGCGTGCTGCTGGAGTGGGACGGCCTGGGGGGAAGTCAGGGACCCCGGGCGGGGGAAATGCCTGGCCAGGGCATGGTGGATGGCGCAGATGTTACTCCAGGCGCGTTGACGTACCTGGACTTGTACGCGGTGGTGGACCAGGCGGGACGCGAGTTGTCCTCCACGCAGTCGCACGCGCTGGAAGGGGAGCCGAGCGAGACCGTTTGCTTCTACGGGCGCGCCGACGCGGTTGTGCTATTCATAGCAAAGGTCACAGGGCCACGCCCTGCCAACCTTAAGCACACGTTCCTGGGGCCGGTGGCGGTGAGTACAACGCTGGAGGGGGAGCTTGGGGGGGGGGAGCTTGGTGGAGCGGCCAGCGGTGTTGTTTGGGGCCGCCGCGCCGTTGAGCTGGCGGCCTGGATCCGCGCGGATATTTATAGAGGGGCGCCCATGTCGGGTGGCAGTGGATCGGCAGGCGATGCGGATCCATCCAGGCCCCGGCTGGCCACCCACGTCCTCTTTGGTGGCCAGGCACGCTATCTCGCGCCGGAGGGGGTGCTCCGAGTGGCCCCTGCAGTGGTCGGACCGGGAGGTTTTGGCTCCAACTTCATCGCGGCATCCGCGTCGGGCCCTGGCGTGGCTGGGGTTGTGGCTGTGCTGTTTGGTTCTGGCAACGACACGGAGATGGGTGGCGGGATGGGTGCAACTGTGCGGCAGTCTCCGGTTACCATGCACAAGCGCCTGCAGTCATCCACCCATGGTGAAGGGAACGTTCCCCGAGGAGCCCTGCAAGGAGATGATGGGGCGGGCAACACCCGACCCGCGCTGGACATCCACTCCGGGCGTCGTGACCGTAATTCTGGCGCTGGCACCCTGGAAGCTTCCAACCTGTTTGCGGCGTACCGGTCCATGCTGCGGGAAACCTCTGCCCGTGCGCTGCTGGCCTTCAAGCGGGGCCTGGATGACGCGACCCGTGCCAGCCTTCTGAATGACTGGGTGGAAGGGGGTGACCCCTGCGACGATGGCTGGACCGGCGTCGCGTGCAGCCCCTGGCCGGTCCAGGCGCTGGTCGGGCTGAGCTTGCCCGGTCAAGGCCTTGCGGGCACGCTGTCGCCAGCGCTGGGCGGCCTGGTCGGCCTGGATGTGCTGCAGCTGCGGGGGAACGCGCTGAGCGGGTACCTGCCGCAGGAAATGGGGAGCCTCACGAGCGCGTGGATGATGTGAGTCTGCAGGCATGATGTTTTATTGGATGTTCATTGGATGTTCATTGGATGTTCATTGGATGTAAATTAGATGTTAACGGGACGGTACCGGAACAAACATGATGTACGTGTGCAGGCGCGGTGTGAAGTGTGCTAGCAGGCATCATGTTAACGTCTGCAGGCTTACTCTACTTCGACCTTGAAAACTGTTTACCGGTGTCACGGTTGTGTAGCAAAGCGGTCAGGCGTGGATGTACGTGTGCACTGGGCAGGCACGACTGCGCACAGCTCAAGTATCGACCTGTGTCCATTGCAGAGTTCGTCCGGAGAGGGGAGTTGATGTGAGGCAGCCTGCGCATGAGCCAGCCAGCCTCTTTCCATTCGGAGACAGTGCGGGCGTGGGTAGACTTGTCTGCATGGCAGCTTGATAGCTCTCCGCACGTGTCACTGTGGTGTTGAAGAGCCGACCTGCGCCCCGGGACTACATTTCCGCGAGTACAGTCCCTCGGTTACCTCCAGACATCTCTAGGCTGTCTGCTACGGTTTCTGCCAAGTCTTGTGCTTGTTTGTCCTTGTCGCTGTGATCATGACTTGGTGCGGTTGTGATTGGGGGACATCACCAACGGGCTGGTTCACTCGGATGGTCTTGATGGTTGCTTGCCACGGTAGGGCGGATGAAGGCGCTGGTTTTGGTTGTGGGGCACATGCGCCGTGGCGACCTTTAGAGTGCGCCGGTTAGTTGTATTATTTAGGATATATGGATGGAGGAGGCAGGACTTTGCACATGCTGCTTGGTGTCATTGGCCCCTTTGCCTGCCCGGGAGAGGCTGTTCCCTGGTGTAGCCTGAGGCTGGCTCTGCAGAGAAGAGGTTGTGCGGGCCGGTGTACACTTGGTGGCAGTGAGGATGCTGGCTGGGTGGCAGTGAGGATGGTGACTACAGTGAAGCAGGCTGAGTGTGGTCACAACGCACTGCTCCAGGCTGGCTGGCGGCGGCTCGAAACAGGGGGGGTTCTTTTCAGGGGCAGAGCCGCGTGCAGCCAAAAATAATCCGCCAACGCACGTATTTATTTAAGCCAACGATCGTATAGGTAATTAGGGCCTAGTTAGGGTCTTAGTCAGGGTCACGTAATGCTATAAGTGCCCAAATCCTGTGTCCCTAATGCCATGCGTGTGCCCACCCCCTTTGTAACACGTCCGCCCCCACCGGCTACAGAGACCTGCGCGGCAACCGGCTCTCGGGAAGCATCCCCTCCACCCTGGACACCCTGAGCCAGCTCGCGACGCTGGACCTGCGTGACAACACGGGCATGAGCGGGTGCATCCCTCTCGGCGTGTTCCCCGCAACCAGGTTTTCCGGGACGGGCGTCAGTGAGAATGTCTGCGAGGATACGCTGGCGGTGCGAGCCATACAGGTGCCAGGGCTACCCTTCACCTATTCATCCCGCTCTTCCCTCGCTGCGGGTGAACGCATGGAAGAGGAGGTCTTACCAAGTGCGGACGATGGCGGCATGGAAGGTGAAAGCATTCTCCGTGGCGAGCAGGTGTCATTCGATCCGCTTGCACAGACATTCGATGCAAATACATATCCCGCAGCCGCCGCAGCCCCTGACGTGGTCTTCCGAGTCACCGCGCCCAGGGATGCCATCTGGCGCCTCTCGCTCTGTGACGATTACGACTCGGGAACCGAAACCCGGCGCCATCCGTCGCGCGGTGCGGCAGCAAGGATGAGCTCTGGCGCTGCGTCCGTGCTGTTTGCGCGACCTCACGATGACCCCGCCAATCCGAACTTGATCCTCTCTTACAATGACGATGGCGGTGACTACGGCAGCCACGAGCACTACAGCAACAAGGACATGGACAGCAGCGAGGACAAGGACAACGGTGATGACTGCAATGACGACAGCAATGGCGACGGCAATGGCGATGGCAATAGCAACGGCAACGGCAACGGCAACGGCAATGGCAATGGCAAGGGCAATAGCAACGGCAATGGCAAGGGCAATGGCAATGGCAATAGCAATGGAAATGGAAATGGAAATGGAAATGGAAATGGAAATGGAAATGGAAATGGAAATGGAAATGGAAATGGAAATGGAAATGGAAATGGAAATGGAAATGGAAATGGAAATGGAAATGGAAATGGAAATGGAAATGGAAATGGAAATGGAAATGGAAATGGAAATGGCATTGGCATTGGCAATGGCAAAGGCAGTGACTACCACAGCGACCATAAGAATGACAAGGACAATGACGGCAACGACAACCGTAACAACGGTAATCCCACGCCGTACGGTTGCCAGCAGCGAGGCCGCTTGGTCATCGTCACCGCCGGCAAGGCATACTTTGTGGTTGTTTTGCTATCGTCCGACGCGGTGGGCGGCACCGCCAGCTTCACGCTCCACATCGAGCAGCTTCTGCTCCCTCCGCCAGGCGTCATGGACACCGAACGCGCTGCATTGCGGGAATTGAAGGCAAGTCTTCTGCCGTTGCTGGCCCCCCAGATGTTGTCACCCCCCCTGGCCAGCTGGGATGGGCCCCACGCGTGCCTGTTCCAAGGTGTGACCTGCCGAGGTGGGCGCGTGGTGGTCATCGCACTGCCTGACCTCGGGTTGGAAGGCGAGCTCGATGGCCCCGCCCAGCAGACGCTGCTACGGCTCCGCCACCTTGGATCCTTGGACCTCTCCCTTAACCCAGGCCTGCATGCATGCGTGCTGGGTTTGCTGCGTGACAAGGTACTTCTGGCGTCCGACAGGAATCACCTTGGGCTGTGTGGTGACATGGCCCAGCGGGCGGTCACTATACGATCACTCCCCTTCGTCTACGAGGATGACACATCGGCCGGCTTTGCCAGCGATGCACCCGTGGCTGGCTGCAACTGCTGTAATGGCTGTGATGGGGAAGGGTCCGCGGATCACCCGGACGTTATCTTTGAGTACGTGCCGGAGGCCACGGGTGTGGTATCCTTCTCGTCTTGTTTGGCGACCGACGTGGAGTGTTCCTTGGGCTGTCATCCAAGTATTTACATCTTCCCGGCGGACCGCACGGTGTCCCACCCAGTCTGCATAGCCGATGGTACGTGCGCAGGTCCCCATCTGTGCGCGCTGCCTTTTCCCTTGTGCATGCCTCCATGGTACATGTTGGGGTGTTTCTTCTTCTTGACATGGGTTAAGGATAAGATGTACCGTACCCGTCATTCACGGTGCTTTGTGTTTGGGAAAGGGGAGGTCCTGGTAAGATTAAATTGGAACATATCTATCTTTATAGGTGTCAAGTAGGCCTGCCAGTAAGTACCTTGGCAGTCTGTAAGTGCTGATGAATATAAGGTGGGTAGGCATGCAGGTATGCATTGGTTCAAGGTACCCCCGCGTCCCTTTGAACCCACCTGCAAACAGACACCGCTTCTGTACTGCCCCATTCACTTCCATGCACCACCTGGACCTGATGATGGGTGCCCACCGACCTCACGGCCATGTTTAAAGATCTCCTCTTGCATCGCTGGCCACCGCTGCTGCGCCTGCCCCGGTGTCTTCTTGTAGTTGCCGCCCCAGGTCCCTGATCCCCGCCATATCTGGCCCATGCATGGCCCGCCATATTGTGTGACCATGCCCACCATATTGTGTGACCATGCCCACCATATTGTGTGACCATGCCCACCACATTGTGTGGTCATGCCCACCATATTGTGTGGTCATGCCCACCATATTGTGTGACCATGCCCGCCATATTGTGTGACCATGCCCACCATATTGTGTGATCATGCCCACCATATTGTGTGACCATGCCCGCCACATTGTGTGATCATGCCCACCATATTGTGTGATCATGCCCACCACATTGTGTGATCATGCCCACCATATTGTGTGACCATGCCCGCCATATTGTGTGACCATGCCCACCATATTGTGTGATCATGCCCACCATATTGTGTGACCATGCCCGCCATATTGTGTGACCATGCCCACCATATTGTGTGACCATGCCCACCACATTGTGTGATCATGCCCACCATATTGTGTGATCATGCCCACCATATTGTGTGACCATGCCCACCATATTGTGTGATCATGCCCACCATATTGTGTGGTCATGCCCACCATATTGTGTGACCATGCCCACCATATTGTGTGATCATGCCCACCATAGTGTGTGATCATGCCCACCATATTGTGTGATCATGCCCACCATATTGTGTGATCATGCCCACCATAGTGTGTGACCATGCCCACCATATTGTGTGATCATGCCCACCATATTGTGTGACCATGCCCACCATATTGTGTGACCATGCCCACCACATTGTGTGATCATGCCCACCATATTGTGTGATCATGCCCACCATATTGTGTGACCATGCCCACCATATTGTGTGACCATGCCCACCATATTGTGTGATCATGCCCACCATATTGTGTGGTCATGCCCACCATATTGTGTGACCATGCCCACCATATTGTGTGACCATGCCCACCACATTGTGTGACCATGCCCACCACATTGTGTGATCATGCCCACCATATTGTGTGATCATGCCCACCATAGTGTGTGACCATGCCCACCATATTGTGTGATCATGCCCACCATATTGTGTGACCATGCCCACCATATTGTGTGACCATGCCCACCACATTGTGTGATCATGCCCACCATATTGTGTGATCATGCCCACCATATTGTGTGACCATGCCCACCATATTGTGTGACCATGCCCACCATATTGTGTGACCATGCCCACCATATTGTGTGACCATGCCCACCATATTGTGTGATCATGCCCACCATATTGTGTGACCATGCCCACCACATTGTGTGATCATGCCCACCATATTGTGTGATCATGCCCACCATATTGTGTGGTCATGCCCACCATATTGTGTGATCATGCCCACCATATTGTGTGACCATGCCCACCACATTGTGTGATCATGCCCACCACATTGTGTGATCATGCCCACCATATTGTGTGATCATGCCCACCATAGTGTGTGACCATGCCCACCATATTGTGTGATCATGCCCACCATATTGTGTGACCATGCCCACCATATTGTGTGACCATGCCCACCACATTGTGTGATCATGCCCACCATATTGTGTGATCATGCCCACCATATTGTGTGGTCATGCCCACCATATTGTGTGATCATGCCCACCATATTGTGTGGTCATGCCCACCACATTGTGTGACCATGCCCACCACATTGTGTGATCATGCCCACCATATTGTGTGATCATGCCCACCATAGTGTGTGACCATGCCCACCATATTGTGTGATCATGCCCACCATATTGTGTGACCATGCCCACCATATTGTGTGATCATGCCCACCACATTGTGTGATCATGCCCACCATATTGTGTGATCATGCCCACCATATTGTGTGATCATGCCCACCATAGTGTGTGACCATGCCCACCATATTGTGTGACCATGCCCACCATATTGTGTGACCATGCCCACCATATTGTGTGATCATGCCCACCATATTGTGTGACCATGCCCACCACATTGTGTGATCATGCCCACCATATTGTGTGATCATGCCCACCATATTGTGTGGTCATGCCCACCATATTGTGTGATCATGCCCACCATATTGTGTGACCATGCCCACCATATTGTGTGATCATGCCCACCATAGTGTGTGACCATGCCCACCATATTGTGTGACCATGCCCACCATATTGTGTGACCATGCCCACCATATTGTGTGATCATGCCCACCATATTGTGTGACCATGCCCACCACATTGTGTGATCATGCCCACCATATTGTGTGATCATGCCCACCATATTGTGTGGTCATGCCCACCATATTGTGTGATCATGCCCACCATATTGTGTGACCATGCCCACCACATTGTGTGATCATGCCCACCACATTGTGTGATCATGCCCACCATATTGTGTGATCATGCCCACCATAGTGTGTGACCATGCCCACCATATTGTGTGATCATGCCCACCATATTGTGTGACCATGCCCACCATATTGTGTGATCATGCCCACCATATTGTGTGATCATGCCCACCATATTGTGTGGTCATGCCCACCATATTGTGTGATCATGCCCACCATATTGTGTGACCATGCCCGCCACATTGTGTGATCATGCCCACCACATTGTGTGATCATGCCCACCACATTGTGTGATCATGCCCACCATATTGTGTGATCATGCCCACCATAGTGTGTGACCATGCCCACCATATTGTGTGACCATGCCCACCATATTGTGTGACCATGCCCACCATATTGTGTGATCATGCCCACCATATTGTGTGACCATGCCCACCACATTGTGTGATCATGCCCACCATATTGTGTGATCATGCCCACCATATTGTGTGGTCATGCCCACCATATTGTGTGATCATGCCCACCATATTGTGTGATCATGCCCACCATATTGTGTGACCATGCCCACCATATTGTGTGATCATGCCCACCATATTGTGTGACCATGCCCACCATATTGTGTGATCATGCCCACCATATTGTGTGACCATGCCCACCATATTGTGTGATCATGCCCACCATATTGTGTGATCATGCCCACCATAGTGTGTGACCATGCCCACCATATTGTGTGATCATGCCCACCATATTGTGTGGTCATGCCCACCACATTGTGTGATCATGCCCACCACATTGTGTGATCATGCCCACCACATTGTGTGATCATGCCCACCATATTGTGTGATCATGCCCACCATATTGTGTGATCATGCCCACCATATTGTGTGATCATGCCCACCACATTGTGTGATCATGCCCACCATATTGTGTGACCATGCCCACCATATTGTGTGATCATGCCCACCACATTGTGTGATCATGCCCACCATATTGTGTGGTCATGCCCACCACATTGTGTGATCATGCCCACCATATTGTGTGACCATGCCCACCATATTGTGTGGTCATGCCCACCACATTGTGTGATCATGCCCACCATATTGTGTGACCATGCCCACCATATTGTGTGATCATGCCCACCATATTGTGTGATCATGCCCACCATAGTGTGTGACCATGCCCACCATATTGTGTGATCATGCCCACCATATTGTGTGACCATGCCCACCATATTGTGTGGTCATGCCCACCATATTGTGTGATCATGCCCACCATATTGTGTGGTCATGTGCTTTTCACTTCCTGCTCCTGGCCGCACGTTTGTGTATGGACCATTTATGCACAGACACCCATCTTTAATATTAAGAGCATTTGCATTGGTAACATCTATAGACTGAGAGTGTATCTTGCCAGACCATACTTCAGGCGTTCGTTGGTTGTCTGATCGTTACATCATCTATTTAGTGGCACGCTCGTCGTCTATGTGGGCACGTTTTCTTAGGCAGGCATCTTCCATGCTTTGGGCCTGCGCTGCACCTTGTCTCCTTATCATCCCGCCTCATGGATATATCATCTGTTTAGCGACTACTCTAGAGCCTAAACAACCACTTTCATGCTGCATACACGCGCGTGCTGTCCCCTACCGCAGATATCTTTGAGATGTATCAGAACCCATCCAGGAACGCCCTGCTGCTCGCCGGCGAGAGGTACCACCTAGTCGTGGCCGGACGCAGTAATACCTTGGGTGCGTTCCGATTGTGTGTGGACCACGGTGTCGGAGAACCCCCCCTCATCCTCACCCATGTCCATGAGGTGCGCTCCCACCTTCTGGACATCAAGTTTGCACTGGCCGATGGTCCCGCCATGCTTACTGATTGGAGGCAGGACGATGTCAGTTACTGCTTCTGGCGCGGCGTCATGTGCGACGATGCCCTCGATGTGGAAACGCTGGACCTGCACGGGCTGGGCATGGCTGGGCCCGTGCCGGCTGCCATCGGCCGCCTCCCTGCGCTGACCCGGTTGAATCTGGCGGATAACGACTTTGAGGGGATGATCCCGGACGAGCTGGCGGGTGCTCCGGGGGATGCGGACTCGCGGCAGTTTGTTGAGTACTTCAACTTTGCGGGCAACGCGCGCTTGACGGGGTGCGTGCCGGATGCAATCGCGTCCAAGGTGCACCGATTCTACGAGGATGACTACGAGTGGGAGGACTTGGTGTTTGCGGCCGTGGACGTGAGAGGGACCGGCGTGGGCGGCGCGTGCGCGTATGCGGCCACAGAGCCAGTCATTCGCTGCCGGGAAGATGTCGTCCTGCTGGCAAACGGTACCGGGGCGGGGACCCGTTCTGTGGCGTTCCTCCCCGCCGCATGGACGTATGGGGATGGAGGCATCGCCCAGGTGGCGGACAAGACATCTCCCAACGTGGTCACGGACGCTGTCGCGGTCACATGCTCGCCGGGCCCGGAGGCCCCGTTCTTGGAGGGCGACACGCTGGTGACGTGCCGTGCGGTGGATGTGGACGGGAACGAGGCCAGCTGCAGCTTTAGGGTGACAGTGACGGCAGCCAGCAGTCACAGTCATCATAGCAATGAGGGGGGGTCGGCCAGCAGTAGCGGTGAGGAAGTGGCCAGGGAAAGTGATGGGGGGAAGTTGGCCCGCATGAGCGGTGGTGGAGGGAAGGATTCTGCCCAAGGTGTTGAAGGGGGAGATGATCCCTCAACTGATGGTGGGGACGGCGAGGGTGCTCAACAGTCAGGAGGGGATATTCCACGGGATGGTGAGGGCACCGCTGCAGAGCCCTCAACTGCGCTGTACCTGGCCACGGCCCTGGTGTACGTGCGCGATGCCCTCGCCCCGCTGGCGCGATCGCGTGTAGCCGAACAGCTCGCTCAATTCGCGCCGTTGGTCGTGGCGGGTGTGTCTCATGTACAAGTCCAAGTCGAGGAGGGGAGGGGAGCGTGGAGTAGCCCCGCCATGGTGGGCGAGGATGTGATGGAGAGCACCCGTGTCAAAGCCAAGCTCAAGGTCGAGCAGGTCACAGGGGTAGGGAGTGGGCGCGACTCGGAGGTGAGTGGGGATGAGATGGCGGCGCCTCAGCGGATGGATGGCAGGGGGGACGCAACAGCTGGCATGGGTGAGAATGGCATCGGGGACGGGTCTCGCATCAAGGGCATGGTCATGGGAAGGATCACGACGGTGCTTCGCATCTTCGCGGGGCTTGGTGGCGAGGTTGAGGAGGATGTGACGAATATGCCTCATGTCAATCCCAATATCAAAGCCACCGTTGAGGTCGAGGAGGGGGTTAGGGAAGTGGCAGTGGCCCATCGGGCCCGCGGACTGCTGCGATCCAGAGATCATGGCAGCCAGGGTGGCAGAAATGGTGGCAGTGGCAGCCTCCGGCTTATCATCAAATTTACCGCCGAGTCTCTCTCACGTGTGACTGATGCTGTGGCCTGGTTCAACAACGTGAGCAGTGGGTCTATGAGCGTGATGGAGACAGTGCTAGCAGAGGTCCTCAGCGCGGACATCAGCACGCAGGCGGTGTCCGCGATGGTGCACGGCGTCCTCTGCTGCCTTCCTCCGTCACCTCATTCTGCTACCGCCTGCCTCGTGGGCAGTGACGTCACCAGCAGCGCGGCTTGTCGGGCGCGGGGCCAGGAGGCGGTGCCAGGCGCCACATTGGACGCTGTCTGGCTGGAGCACGGGCGCAAGTGCGCGGATTGCGCCGCACTGTGGGATGGCGTTGCGGAGGGTGGCAGGGGCAGCAGCAAAGGTCTTCATTTTGTGACAGCGGCTGGGGAGCAGTTTGACTGGATGGGCGAGGGCGGCCGCTCATTTTGTCTTATCTCGGACAAGGCGGTGCACGTGAACGCGCACCTGTTTGCGGGCACGGATGGCCGCAGGACGGGCACGTGGATGGACCAGATCGCGGTGCTTCACGGGGGCGAAAGCATCGTGGTTTCTACCTCGGGCGCCCCATTTGGCCTCTCACCTAGACTTCAGTTTGGGCATGTGGCAATCAATGGGCGTACGGACATAAACATGATCGGCTCTTCGTCCTTTGTGGTTGTTGCCAAGGGGCTGACTGTGCGGCGCCAGAATGCCCACACGCGCGTAACGGTGAAGGGTGTCCTGGATCTCGAGGTGGAGATGGTGCGCGCGAGCACGTGGCGGGCGGGCAGGGGCCCAGGACGGGACTTCCTGGTGAGGATCAAGCAGTGTTTCTTTGCACGCCATGTGAGAGGGGACATGGCCTGAGAATCATGGCTGGTTGCGCTCAAGTATGTCAATGGGCAAGGAATGGCTCACCGTTGCATGTAGGATGCCATTTCTTCTTTGTAATGGCGCAACAAGTGCCGGCTAAGGACGTGGTGGCTTTGCGTGAGCAGAGAAATGGCCATGACTAGTGTTCTGGAGTGTCTACATGCTAGTGTCAACCACAGCATGTGGCATTGATGCTTGCCAGTGTTTGTCTACAATCATGAATGTGTGTCAAGGCCATTTAAAATTCCCAAGTGGTCACCGACTGCGAATGTATCACACCTTCCTGTGAGTCACGGTAGCCTTGCTGCCACAATGTACCATTTTCGCTCCAGCTCATTCCGTGCTGCTGCATCGTGCGCTCCCATCCTGGCTACGCCCATCCTTTCCTCCCCTCTTCCTTCCCTCCCCCCCTTCCTCCCTGGGCAGAGCTTCCACCTGCGCTGGCTGAACGCCACGAACGATGTCCACGGTGTGCTGGGCCAGACATTCCGTCATGGGACACTGGGCGCCGTTGGCCGGGGGGTGGGCAACAATGGTTGGCTGGAGGGTGCTGACCTGCAATATATGACCAGCGATCTGCAGGCAGCGGATTGTTCCTTTTCTCGTTTTTTACCCACAAAAGGGGTTCTGTCTTACTAAATTATTGCCCCAAGCTTTGCGGGGGCTCTTTACAGGATTGCTTGTGGTCGTGTCGTATGCTGGAGCCCTGCATATGGCTGGTACAGCAACCAAGAGTTTAGCTGCGTGACGTACAATTTTGATGCGGTCTGTGAGGCCGGGCTGCCCGAGTCCATGAACTCTTAGGCAAACCATGCATGCAAGGCTTATGCAAAAACCACAACGGAGATTGCGCAATCTAGTCAGGATTGTCGGTACTATAGAGACTGTGTACACTATCACATGCTGCGAACATTTTTGTACATAGGCTAGCTCGATCACTGTATATAGAAGTATATACGATCGTCAAGATTCGATGTAAGTAAGTAAGTACTTGCGTGTCATGCGCAAAGGCATGCCACGGAGTACTATGCTAATCTCATTAGAAAAATAATTACACAAAAGTTTAAACAAATATCGTCTGCATCATACCCCAACCATAAGATTCGATGACTTGTTTACTTAATTAATTAGTTAATTATAAGCGACCCCGTTGGGCCGGGGGACACCGAGCACGTGTAGTGCTTTACATCCCTGTATGTTGCATGGACTCCGAGTCTCTTGCCGTAGCGTTTAAGCGCGACATTCTTACCGCCATGCAACTCACTGGTGAGCTGCGGATGTCGGCTGTCCGCCTTCCCCGCGCGCGGGGTAAGGCTGGCCCGGCTCCCGTAAGTAAGTAAGTAAGTACTTGCGTGTCATGCGCAAAGGCATGCCACGGAGTACTATGCTAATCTCATTAGAAAAATAATGGGCTCGGCTCCCGTGCTCCTCACCTTTGATTACATTGCGGATGCATGAGCTGTTGTTTCTTAAATGCCCAGCAAGAAGCTCTTGAGGACTTCAGGACTACACGCTGGACGACGACTTGACCCTGAAGCAGCAACAACGGCGACGGGGGCTATGGCCGACCTACCTCCAGCCCCGGCAGAACGCAGCCCGGGGGAAGCCGGTATACTGGAGGGGGGCGGTCATCCACGTCGACCGCAAGCCCTGGCAGGCACCCCCTGCCCCCCCAGCAACCCCAGCTTATGAGGGAATATATAGCAGTAGTGTGGACTAGTCAGGCTTAGCTTAGCACGTGGCCCACGCCTACGTCGTACGCGCATGTGCGCCTATGATGGGAGTCCCCACGGATGATGCATGAATTTAGCTTGGCGTAATTACTTATGCAGAGAGCTACTCTCTGCTGAGACGCCATGCATTGCTAGCCGGCATTATTTAGCCATGCATGATGATCTTCCACCCTATTAAATTAAAATAAATTATAACATGCCTCCGTTGGGAGATCATGTAGCACATATTCCTTGATGGATGGGTGGAGTGGAAGGAGCCGCGTAATCGAGCTAACCTAACTCTAAGCTATCAAGTCTAGAAAAATCCTAACTACACTACTCATCAAAACGCCGCCGCCTCTTGGGGGGAGGTGGCTTGCCCACAGGGGCTGGCGTGTGAGCCTTGACAATCTTCTGCCACCGCGTCTTGTTCTGCATGGCAACTGGTCCAAAGAATGGAGAGAGAGTGGATGCGGTGTTCAAACTGGGCTGGGACCACTAGGTCGTCCAGCAACATCTGGATGTAGTCCGTGACATGTTTCCAGGCTTCCCTTTTGGGAATGCCCTCGGGGCCAGGCCAGGTCAGAATATGCCGCCCTGCATGGCTGGCCAAGCCGCTGGAGGCCTGCCAGACCAACGGCGGTGTCGACCTGGCTGGTGCGAGCAAGGTGTCCTACAAATGCTATCCTACCATGTCTAATCTCGTCCGAAATACGAGGCATGCCCTGATATACAAAGACTCTAATGACGGGCGCTTGGAAAACCCTATACGTTCAGGACCTGTCGGAGCATCCTGTAAGCCGTTCCACCCTATGTCCGCACCTTACTTAGCTGCTGGATTACCTAGTGGTGCAGGTGCCCTTTGTGCACCCATGCAGAGCAGGAGTAGCTAGTTTACACCCTACCCAAGGTTGCAGCTCTCTCTCCCGTCTTTGGACTGCCATGCAGGACAAGACGCGGTGGAAGAAGATTGTCAAGGCGCACACGCCCGACCCTGTGGGCAAGCCACCTCCCCCCAAGCGGAGGAGGCGTTTTGATGAGTAGTGTAGTTAGGATTTTTCTAGATAGAGTTCGGATAGTTCGATCACGCGGCTTCCTCCACCCCATCCATCATGAAATATGTGCTACATGACCTCCCCACAATGGCATGTTATAATTTAAATTAATTTAATTTTAAGGTTGCAGGAAGTAGCCCAAAAGAATGTATTAAAAGCATTATGCCCCATCTCAGAGATATGTGCTCAACACGTGCTCCCCGTGGAGATATGTTCAAGTTAGGCTTGAAACACACGCCCTGATCAAGCAAGCTGTTTCCGGCCCCACCGTCTAGGTCATCTAGTCGCTCTACACGTAATTAATTAATTAACTAATTAATTAATTATCAACATCACTCCGTTGGGAGTCAATGTAGCACATATCCCTGAGAAGCTCTACACGTATACACGTCGCCACACGGCCGTCAACCAGCACAAGGCGGCCTGGCGCTCTCTCGACCGTCTCACCGGACGCCGGGAAACGCAACGGGCTGACATCCCAGGCACCCCCAGTGAACGCCTTGAGATTTGGTTCAGCTCCCAGGCCAAACTATCAGGGGCCCCTGGCCCGCCCCCGGGGTAGAGAGAGAGAGAGAGAGAGAGAGAGAGAGAGAGAGAGAGAGAGAGAGAGAGAGAGAGAGAGAGAGAGAGAGAGAGAGAGAGAGAGAGAGAGAGAGAGAGAGAGAGAGAGAGAGAGAGAGAGAGAGAGAGAGAGAGAGAGAGAGCCGGGGGCCCCGCTTGACCCCGCTGCAGCTGCACGCCCTGCGGCCAGCCGAGGCGGCCCCATTGAGCCCCCGCAGGCGCCCACCAGCGAGACGGACTACCTGGTCCCACCGCTCTCCGGCCCCTTGCATGGTGGACGGCCCCCACGACGAGTGGACTCCCCAGGAATGGGCTGCTGCCATCTCCACCCTCCGCAATGATGCTGCCATGGGAGTGGACAATATTTCCCCGGAGGTGGTTAAGATGCCTGAGCTTGAGCCTTTCCTCCGGGGTGTTTGCAACCGATTCTACGAGATGGCCTCCCCCCGCCGACGTATTGGAAGACCGCTGTCCGGGTCATGCTGTACAAGGGCAAGGGGTCCGCCGCGGATACCGGCAACTACCGCGGCGTATGCCTCCAAAGCTGCGTGCTGAAAGTCTTCATGCGTCTCCTGCTGAACCGCATGCGCGCCAGCCTCGATCCCCACCTAGGTGAGTCCCAGATGGGCTTCCATGTTGGTCGCAATTGTGTTATGGTCACTATTACCGCGCGCCGCCTGATCAAGGAAGTGGGCCGCCTGGCCCCCGGCCTCTTGCCATTGCTATTGATCTTCGTGGATTACACGTACCAAGAAGGCATTCGATACGGTTATATGGGACGCCCTGTGGGTGCATCCTTCACCTGTTCCGTGTCCCATCGTACATCGTTGAGATCATCCGCCAGTTCTATGAAGGGTCCCAACTGCCCAGGTCCGTACCGCCGACGGCGTCACTCCGGCGTTTCCCCTGCACACCGGGGTGTGGCAGGGCTGTGTGCTCTCCCCATATCTATTCATCATTATGGTGGACTATATTATGCGGCGTGCACAAGTCCGCTTCGCCCGGGTGGAGGGGCGCCCGCCGGGGATCGAGGTCACGGAGTACGCCAGCTACGGCGGGGTTGACCCACCCTACCGCCTGAGCGATCTGATCTACGCTGATGACACGACACTCGTGGAAACCCCAGAGTCAGCCCAACTGTGGCTAGACAGCTTATCACTGGAAGCGCGGGCGGTGGGGCTTATGATCAGCAAGAAAACGGAGGTCATGGCCATCGGCTTCCCTGCTGGGATAGCCCCACCCACCCTCCTCTTGCTAGACGGCAGCCCCGTCCCCCCGGCGACTCGCTTCAAGCTCCTTGGCAGCTGGCTTCCCTCCACGGCCGACGACATCAACACCCGCATTGGCCAGGCCTGGGCGGCCCTCCGCCGCCTCGACAGGTTCTGGACCTGTCGCTACCTGAGTGAGCGACGCAAGCGCATTCTGTTCAAGGCCCTTGTCCTCAGCATCCTCCTTTATGGCTGCGAGGCGTGGACCCTGGACCAGGCGCTGAGCCAGCAGCTTGACGGCACCGTCACTCGAATGCTCCGTCATATCCTCGGCGTCCGCTACCAAGAACGCCGCACCCGGGCCGAGCTCTACTGCGAGCTCCCCTTGTCACCCATACCATCCGACACCGCCGCCTCCTCTTTGCCGGCCATCTTGCCCGCACAGACCAGGTGAATACCGATGTGGGCCCTGCCGGGGGGCTTAAGACGGGCCAACCAGGTAGACACCTCCTCCTATGGCAGGGTCCCCTTGTCCCATCGCAACCCACTGGCAAACTTGCGCGCGCCGGGCACCGGCGCGGCGCGACCCGGACCTATGTGACACAACTGCTTGAAGATGCAGGGCTTCTGGGACTATCCGTACTCCGCGCCCGCATGATTGACAAGGAGAAATGGGCTGCCATCTGCGATAAGCACCTCCCCGAGGGGTATGCTCCTGTTTTCTCCCCACGGGCCCCGCGGCCCGTTGCTAGCCAGGGTAGAAGTCCGCAGGTGGAGGTTATTGGTCCTGAGGATAGCCGCTACACTACCGCCTCGTCTGCCATTACAGTAGAGGACAGCTCGGATGAGGATTACATCCCCATGCATCTAGTGCTTAACGGTTGGGGGATGATGCAGACGATATTTGTTTAAACTTTTGTGTAATTATTTTTCTAATGAGATTAGCATAGTACTCCGTGGCATGCCTTTGCGCATGACACGCAAGTATACTTACTTACTTACTTACTCTACACGTAAGCCAGCCATAATTTCAATGCACAAGGCTACACATGTCCATCTCCATTCATTAGACAGCGAGATTAGACATGGCGTAGGATAGCATTTGTAGGACACCTTGCTCGCACTAGCCAGGTCGCCACCGCCCTTGGTCTGGCAGGCCCCCAGCGGCTTGGCCAGCCAGGACGGCACATTCTGACCTGGCCTGGCCCCAAGGACATTCCCAAAAGGGTAGGGAAAACATGTCACGAACTACGTACAGGTGTTGCTGGATGACCTACTGGTCCCAGCCCAGTTTGAATACCGCATCCACTCTCTCTCCCTTCTTTGGACTGCCATGCAGAACAAGACGCGGTGGCAGAAGATTGTAAAGGCCCACACGCCCGACCCTGTGGGCAAGCCACCTCCCCCCAAGCGGAGGAGGCGTTTTGACGAGTAGGGCAGTTAGGATTTTTCTAGACTAGGTAGCTTAGCGTTAGGATAGTTCAGTAGATTACGCGGCTCTCTCCTTTCCACCACCCATCAAGGAATATGTGCTACATGACCCCCCAACGGAGGCATTAAAAAATTAAATTAAATTATAACATGCCTCCGTGGGGAGGTCATGTAGCACATATTTCATGATGGATGGCCGGTGGAGGAAGCCGCGTGATCGAACTGTCCTAACTCGATCTATCTAGAAAATCCTACCTACACTACTCATCAAAACGCCTCCTCCGCTTGGGGGGAGGGGGCTTGCCCACAGGGTCGGGCGTGTGCGCCTTGACAATCTTCTTCCACCGCGTCTTGTCCTGCATGGCAGTCCAATTAAAGACGGGAGAGAGAGTGGATGCGGTGCTCAAACTGGGCTGGGACCACTAGGTCGTCCAGCAACATCTGAACGTAGTTGGTGACAGGTTTCCCTACCCTTTTGGGAATGTCCTTGGGGCCAGGCCAGGTCAGAATGTGCCGCCCTGGCTGTCCAAGCCGCTGGGGGCCGGCCAGACCAAGGGTGGTGTCGACCTGGCTGGTGCGGGCAAGGTGTCCTACAAATGCTATCCTACGCTGCCTAATCTCGTCCGAAACACGAGGCATGCCATGATACAAAGACTCTGATGACGGACGCTCGGAAAAACCTACATTAAGGACCTGCCGGAGCATCCTGTAAACTGTGCCGTCGAGCCGAGCTGCCAGTTTGGGTGGGAGGGTCCACGCCTCGGCGCCATACGTGAGCACCGTGAGGACGAGGACCTTGAAGAGCATGCGCTTGCGGTGCCCGTCCAGGCCCTTCGAGCGCCAGTAGGGTGTGAGCGAACGGAGCTTGGCCCAGGCGAGGCCGATGCGGGTGTCCACATCGTCGGCGGTGTCAGGAAGCCAGCTCCCCAACAGCCTGAAGCGGTCGCGGACTTGATCTTGAAGAGGTCCGTGACGGGACCTCCGTCCCGTCGAGCAGGAGCGGCAGCGGTGGTTTACTGGATGCCCCTATCACCATCGCCTCAGTTTTGACACTAATCTCCAGCCCCACCGCCCGCGCCTCCAGGCCCAGGCAGTCCAGCCAGGTCTGAATGTGCTCGGGGCTCTCGATGAGGGTGGTATCATCCGCATAAATCAGGTCGGCAAGGCGGTAACCAGGTCTAACCCCGCCGTGCTCTTTCACGTTAAGGATGTCCAAGCCTGGCTCGAACCCCTTAAGAGCTGTAAAGCGCGCACGTGCCCGGCGCATGACGTGATCCACGACAATAATGAACAGGTATGGGGACAGGACACAACCTTGCCACACCCCGTGGTGAAGGGGGAATGGTGGAGTGGTACGTGCCCTCCGCAGTCCGCACTACTGCCTGTGAGCCCTCATACAGACGGCGAATGGCAGCAATAAACGCAGGTGGTACCCGATCCAGAGCTAGGATGGCCCAAAGAGCCTCCCAGAGAACCGTGTTGTCCAAAAGCCTGCAAAAAGTCCTAAATTTAGGACGCTGGGGAATGCGTATTTAATCATGTAAACAGTAACATTTGACCCTGCCATTTGTGCCACTGAGAAATAACATAGTTTTTTAATTTCTATCAAAGACCTAGGTTCAAATAACGACGTTTAGTACCAAAACTGGCCCTGCCCCATGGCAGACCTCGAACGAAAAAAATGGCCCAAAATTGAAACTAGGACTTTTTAGGACCACCATGTATATCACCCATCACCACGCCACCCACACAGTCCCATGAGCTTCTTACCAATCCTCAGGGCCCCACGGGACCCTACGCGGCCTTGGGGAGGTGGGGCAGCGTATAACAAGGCCGTACCGTGCTGTGGCTGCACGTATATATACGCGTGCCTAACGGTGTCACAGATGGGGCAGATCATGCAATATAAGGTTGTATGGTTGCTGAGGTTGCCTGGCTTGAACATGACCCACCCCTTACGGCAAACTCTCTCCAAGCATATACCATAGCTTGTTTAATGTCACGGGCATGCTGGCCACCACCCAGGAAGGAGAGGACACCACATTTGTATGGCAACTTACACAGGATAGCAGCCAGATGAAGTTGTTAAAGGGCACTGTCCAACATGCCACACTTTGCATGCATTCTAGGGGGGGGGTAGAGCTGTAAAAGCATCACATACAGGCAGCATAAGAATAGCTAGAACAACTGCAAGCAATGGGCCCATGGCTGATAATGAACGCAACCGTAACATAGCTGGGAAGCATGCGTAACTTAGCAGCAGCGAACAAGGAAGCTTGCGACGATAGAAGGTACATGCCGTAAACCAACTACGTAAGCCATGTACATGCACAGAAACTGTCCTGTCTTTCAGGCATAGCCGGCTGACACTTACTGCTACGACTACGCTACCCCTTACACCTAACCACAGAGAGAACCCGGCACAAACCTGCTTGTTACGTCGCCACGTCCAGGTGGATGCATTAAGAATCGCGGATATCCGCAGCCAGCCAGCTTTCCGGCACAAGAACGCAGCCAAACTTACAAAATGGTTCGAAAGTAACGTAAGACACGCCGGAGCATTGTTCTAGGCCCAAGAGAGATCAAAAGACAAGTCCTGTCACGTGCGCTCGCTACCCAGCCTTGACGTTCTGTAAAATGGTCGACAGTAAACTTCGGGCAAGAACACCCAGGCCCGGGCGCTCCCTTGTCAGATATACCGTTTCCAAACTCTATACTACGATTAAAATCAAGCGCAAAAACTGCCTGGCCTGGTGCGGGCAACGTTTCCTCACGCACTGACATGTTTGTGCTCAAAATCGACCGTCCGGGCGCAGGCGATCTGTGACCTACTCATGTTGAGCAGCCGTGCTACACATGCAAACGCAAATAATTTCGTAACCAAATTCAGACCCTTTAAGCATAAGTACCAAGCTTTCGTTCTTGCTACTGGGCGCCCAAAACGATAAGCTCACGTGAAAATGCCGCCCATATTTGTCAGGTCGCCATATCCGCCGCACATCATTCCCGCACCCACTTTTTTGGCCCAAAATCTCTGTATTTTTGGTCGAGGTACGTACATTCCCGCGCATCTACCCGGTACCCGGTACGGAATCCGGGTACGATGTACCGGTATCACGGGTAGAGTACATCTTGGAGGTCACGGTCCACTAGGGGTATGGACCATATAGTGACCCCCCCTGCCCGGTACCTCAGTTATAGTGACCTTAGGACTTTTTAGGACGAAGTCCTAAATTTAGGACGGCCGGCTGATTAACAGTGTCAAAGGCCTTGATGTAGTCAACAAAAATGAAGACCAGCGGCAAACTGTCAGGGGGAAGTCGACGCACCTCCTCCATCAACCGGCGCGCGACAAACACAGCCATGACAGTGTTACGACCACGACGGAAACCCATCTGCTGAGACTCACCCAGGTGTGGGTCCAGCGCGGCGCGGAGCCTGTGCAGCATCATGCGCATGAAGACCTTCAGCGCGGCGCTCTGGAGGCAGACACCCCGGTAGTTACCGGGGTCAGCAGCAGAGCCCTTCTTGTACAGCATGACGCGGATGGCCGTCTGCCACTCGATCAGCAGGCGGAGGCTCCTCAGAGAGCAGGACACGGTTGCCGGAACGCCAGCAGAAGATCCCGAACCGCCAGATCAGGGGTCTTCAGCAGCTCAGCAGAAAGGTGGTTGGCACCGACCGCCGCATCGTACCGCAGGCGAGCAAGGGCGCCGTCCAATTCCTTCAAAGTGAAGGGGGGGACGACGTCGTCAGTGGCAAGGCAGCCCTCCTGCAAGGCGGGGACTTGGTAGTCCGCGGCCGAGGAGGGGGGCGCTGGCGGCGGCGGGGGTCCGGCGACCCCGAGGCGGGCGGCCGTCTCGGGATGAAGCGGCGGGGGGGGGGGCGCGAGCCCCACCGGTCAAGGAAACATTGTGGGCCAACCAGCGGTCAAGGCTGACCGGCGCCGTGCCGTCCCCCGTGTGCTCCACCGGGGTGCGCTGCCGCCGGCCGCCGAGCCGGTCGAGGTGGTACCACATGTCCTTGCCCTGGTTGCGGGCCTGGCAGGCCTTGGCATCCGCGATGCACTGGGCCGCCTCCGCGTCCTGAGCGTGCTTGTAGGCCTCCACAAGGGCGGCCTTGAGCAATGGTTTCTGCAGCGGGTCCCGGTTACGCTTGAGGCGGTGCCGGGCGGCCAAGACCTTGGGGTCCTGGCGGACGGCGGTAGAGCGGGCCGGGGCGGCGGCGGGGCATGACCGGCAGGTGCCGGGCCGCCAGCAACGGGGCACGAGCCGCAAAGCCCGCAAAAATGGCTGCGTTGGGGGCACCATTGTCCAGCTCGTCGACGTCCGCCCGGGCGTCCAGGGCCGACAGGTACTCCTGACGGCACCGGTTCCGCTCGTGCTCGGCGTCCGTCCAGTCCTAACGGAGGCATGTTATAATTTAATTTAATTTAATTTAATCTCCATTCATATTCATCATCCTGAACGACTCGAAAACGCGGACCAGATAACGGCAGGCTCGAGCTACCATGGTCCGGATTCTCCCGATTTCTGGACTGCGCTGGTTGTCTCCTTGATATTCTGATTTGGTACGCCGCAAAGGTGAAAACCATTTGCGTTCAGTGCCGGAAAACGCGATCTGCAAATGAATCCAGGCCGGAATCGAACTGGGGACCTCTCGCACCTGACTATAGGACGGACGTCTCCTGATCCGGCCTAAGGCATCGCCAACTGACACCTACAGTCCAACCGCAAAAGTTCTCCTTTCCGGGGAGTGATGCAAGCCATTCGGATTTGTACTAGATAAATCATTCGAGATCTGTGTGTGTAGGAGTACTACACACGTGTCCACTCGAGACTTGTTCAGTCTCGACACGTGAGACGGGCTGAACACGGCTGAAACCTATTTTAGAAGGGGGCGTAGCCGGTACTATCGAGATCAGCCAAGCGGATATTCTGATTTGGCACGCCGCAAAGGTGAAAACCATTTGCGCTCAGTGCCGGTCTCCTTGATATGGTTGGGGCATGATTAAAAATTAAATTCAATTAAATTAAATTATAACACACCTCCGTGGGGAGATCATGTAGCACATATTCCATTATGGATGGGGTGTCCAGGAAGCCGCGTGATCGAACTATCCTAACTCTAAGCTATCTAGAAAATCCTAACTACACTACTCATCAAAACGCCTCCTCCGCTTGGGGGGAGGGGGCTTGCCCACAGGGTCGGGCGTGTGCGCCTTGACAATCTTCTTCCACCGCATCTTGTCCTGCATGGCAGTCCAAAGACGGGAGAGAGAGTGGATGCGGTGCTCAAACTGGGCTGGGATCACTAGGTCGTCCAGCAACATCTGGATGTAGTTCGTGACATGTTTCCCTACCCTTTTGGGAATGCCCTCGGGGCCAGGCCAGCTAGGTCAGAATGTGTCGCCCTGGCTGGCCAAGCCGCTGGGGGCCGGCCAGGCCAAGGGCGGTGTCGACCTGGCTGGGGCATGATGCAGACATTAATATTTGTTACTTTCTTGTAATTATTTTCTAATGAGATTAGCATAGTGCTCTCGGTGGCATGCCCATGCGCATGACACGCAAGTACTTACTTACTTATCCATCCATCTCCGTGACTCCCCAACGGGACACGTGTTTAATTAATGAACTAATTAACTAGTAGTATTTAATTAATTATGATTGATTAATTAATTAATTATCAGACGCTGAAGGACAAGGCGGTTTGTATTCAGACTTGTAAAGGATCCATAAATTCACAGATTCGAAAACTGCAAATTATCGAGACCAACCTACACCAAGCACCCTAATATGAGTGAGACCAAATTTCTCTTTGTATGATATGCGCCAAAGAAAATGCATTGTGGAACTGCCTCTAAACGCAAGGCGATAAGGCGGCGCAGAACATTCAGACAGCCCGCTCCGGGCCCCACGTCCAGACGCCCTAAGCACCCACGAGGAAAGCGGCAAACTGCCCATGCCGACCCATCTTACAGCCACAACGTAAGCACACCATGGATGTACATGGTGTTGACAACCTACCAACGTTTCACGAGGGTGACCCCAATCTCGTGCGAGCACATGTGCACTACCTGCACAGATGACGAGTCCCCATCTTTCCGTAGGCAAGCGACCGATGCCAAGCGGACGAGATAAGAACACATCAATGAACGCCACATAAACTGTTGCATGCATCTTGCCGTTGCGTGATCCACCGACGTGGCTCCGACAGCAAACAACATGCAGCCTCGGCCAAACTCAAGCACCCAAAAAGGCATGCCCATGGCCTGAACCCCAGTGGCGGCATCAAACAGGGAAACAAGCACGGCAGTGTCAGGCGACACGGGAGCCGATATCTTGCATGCACCGAGATCATGTGAAAGCATCAATTGAATGGGAAGGCCACGTTTCGCCTTCCATCACCATGTCTTAACATCTCCATGTAGCCTTGTTGTAGTGTCTAGGACATAAGCCTCGGGCGAGGGCCCTTACGACGGCCCTCGTGCGGGCCATGCACAAGGCCCGTCTATGCGAGGGACTTGACCTCCGAGACAAACTCGGTGTAGGCCTCCTTGAACTCGTCCGCTTTCTCCCCGGTCGGCGCTGCACCCTTGAGCGGCTTGGGCAGCACGAGCATGCAGCTGGTGGGCCGCTTGGTGGCGCCCGCCGCGCCCAGGTCCTGGTGGCATGGGGGAGGGGGGGAGGGAGGGAGGGAGGGAGGGAGGGAGGGAGGGAGGGAGGGAGGGAGGGAGGGAGGGAGGGAGGGAGGGAGGGAGGGAGGGAGGGAGGGAGGGAGGGAGGGAGGGAGGGAGGGAGGGAGGGAGGGAGGGAGGGAGGGAGGGAGGGAGGGAGGGAGGAGGGAGGGAGGGAGGGAGGGAGGGGGAGGGAGGGAGGGAGGGAGGGAGGGGGAGGGAGGGAGGGAGGGAGGGAGGGAGGGAGGGAGGGAGGGAGGGAGGGAGGGAGGGAGGAGGGAGGGAGGGAGGGAGGGAGGGAGGGAGGGAGGGAGGGAGGGAGCGCATGACACAATCGATTAAGGGGAGACACGGAATGGCACAAAAGAGGAACAGAGGAAGATAGATGGAATGGAGGGTGGATAGGTGGGAAAGGGGGAGGGGGGGGGAAGGGGGGAAGGGAGGAGGGGGGGGGGGGGGGGGGCGGGCGGGCGAGTGGGCGGGTGGGCGAGTGGGTGGGTGGGTGGGTGGGTGGGTGGGTGGGTGGGTGGGTGGGTGGGTGGGTGGGTGGGTGGGTGGGTGGGTGGGTGGGTGGGTGGGTGGGTGGGTGGGTGGGTGGGTGGGTGGGTGGGTGGGTGGGTGGGTGGGTGGGTGGGTGGGTGGGTGGGTGGGTGGGTGGGTGGGTGGGTGGGGAATGGGATGAACGAGTCATGTGCGTTAATTGCAGATGCAAGAAAGATCCATGCCGGGCCAGCAACAAAGTATGAGGATTTCCAGCGCAAACGTAGGTCCAAAATGGGAAAAACGGGGGGCGGAAAGAAAAGGCCCGGCTCTGCTATGGTGAAGTTATCCAGACTTCACGCATATCTCATGTGGTAAGAATGAGAACGGGTGACATGCATGCTACCGTACCTAACACATGCAAGGCAAGAGGAACCCGCATGCCATGCACACAGTTCCATGCGGTTCCATGTCGCGTCAACAATCCAGGATACTTGCACGCCGGTCACAGGGGAACTGCCAAAAAGGTCATTTCCCATGCTTTTTTTGTGACAGCACACAACAGACGGCTTGTGACGGCCGTAGGCGCACTTTTGCCTGAACCACAGTCAAAACGCGATGTGCCCCAAAGAATCACCCAAACTGCTTGCACACTGGCGTATCATCAGGTTAAACCATAAAAATAATCCCCGAGTCACGAAAATGGTAACTGGACTGACCGGAGTGTTTCCGTACATGGCTGGAGGATGCAAACAGATGTGCAACAGGAAAGGTCGGTCATTAACGTCCCTAACACAGCCCCATACACATTCGGGAATGCCAGGGAATGGGGAGGTGGGCGAGTGGGGGAAAAAGAGTCAGAAGAGAAGGCAGACGGCGGTATATGACCACGCTTGCAGATTACTCAACAAAATACAGAATACAGCGCTAAGGAAGGAGGGTTCACACTAAATGATGCGCAAAACATTTTCCTTGGCAACGATAAGTTGCTGCTAGATGCTCATGGGCAACCATGCCCAAAAATCAAACAACAGTGTCGGCCTCGCGTAGCTTTAAAGCTATTAACGCTGCCGACGACATCAACGAACCTCCTTGGAGGACACGAAGGCGTAGGGGACATCCGCCTCTTCGCAGAGGACCGGCAAATGGGAAATGACGTCGATAGGCGAGATGTCACCGGCAATGATGCACACCCTGCAGGAACGTGGTCGAGTTACAGACATAAACAGATAAACTACGCGCAGATTTAAAACACTACTCTGTATTATCTGTTACAGCTTGCCAGGAAACGGCAAGAAGGCCCAGAACCAAGAAAGGCAAACTCTATCTATTACTGCCCATTAAACATTACAGGAAAAGAAAAGAGCGAGCTCGACTAACTTCAACCCAACCGAATGCCAGGGAAATACTTACCCCTTCACTCCCTTGCGTAGGGACTTCACAACTTCCTTTACCCCACGTTTCAACTGTTTCAATTTAGCGGCTGCATGCACCGAGCAACCAAACAATGCACATTCCCCAGGTATCAAAATCACAGGAGCAATAGGCGCTGTCCTTACAAAACCTTCATAACAAACATGCGTAATTCCGATGTAAATCATAAAATCTCACCCTTTTTCACCACTTTCAGGGCCTTCTTATTAACCTTTTTGCTGAGGAGGGGATGTGCAATGGGGCAAATACCAGGCTTCCGTTCGCCGCTGCCGCTACCCATCCTCGCTAAAGGAGTGGAACTGCAGCTGCCACTTCCCACAAACTGAATAGTGTGTACGAAAGCAGGTTATTCAATAATTTCCTGGTTACTCGTAATTGCTGCTGCGACCTGGAAGAGTGATGGCGGCCGAAGTTTTATGAATACAGCGCCCTCGTGCAGAACTAACAAGGACCAGCCTGAAACCGTGCTACTGTGAATGCTGGTGATGTTGTTGTTGGAGGTTGTTGGTTGTTGTTGTTGTTGTTGCCCACGCCGCACTTGGGCAGCAGAGATTTGGAAACGGCCGAGGGCCAGAACACTGTTGTTGGTGTTGTTGGTGTTGTTGTATCCCACGCCGCCCAAGGGCAACAGAGAATCTATAGTGGCCGAGGGCCGGATATATTTAGTACAGGGCCAGAACACGGAGCAGCATGCCATTCACAAAGAAACAAAGGTACGCAGCGGAGACATGTACGGTTGCATCTCTATCGGATAACCGGGAAGCATACCGCATGTCTCCGCATGTCGCGCTACTATTACTTGTTGATGTCGTTGTTGTTGTTGTTGTTGTGTCCCACGCCTATTACTTGTAGAGGTCACACTATTTGACTGCCGGTCAGCCAAAAGCAAGGTGGTTCCACGTAATTGGCCAGTTTCTGGTCACTTTACTTTGTACTTGACCTGACGATGAATTTGCGCGGGATGCAGATTGCAGACGTCCCGTTATGACGTGAACAACAACCTGTACCTCGCTACGTGGCACGCGCTCCAAGGAAAAAGATATGAACGGTAAGCAGTTAATTACCGATGTGGTTACCTGGCTTTGCCTCATCAATGACGGATCAGAATCGTCGCGCTAGGAAGCTGGGCCTGAGCTGTGTTCTCATAAGTAATTCATATTTCGCCATAGAGAGGTGTTCGGCGATTGCCCATAACACCTAATCCGTAGTGCACGACAGTATAGAGGACGTGTACAACTAGCCAAGGTTTGTAGCGTTGCTGTCGAACGAATCCAATCACGAAATGATGGCTATGGCAACCTCATCTACCACTTCCTCGCTGCAATCCCTCACAAGCGATTTCACCCCAAGGTTGCCGGGGGTAAATTGTCCTCAACGCAGGCATGTTAGCAACGGCGTATTTAAGCCCACGACCCGCACGTCGCACCCAGTTGCATGCTCGGCGGGCAACGGCGATGCCACTCTTTCCTCAACGGCAACCAACCACATGGGCCGGCGGACCCTACTGTCGGCCGCTTTCTTGTTAAATGCTGGCTGGCTTTGGCCAGCCAGTAGCCTAGCAGATCCACTGGCATTCCCTCCACGTGTTGGGACGCCTGCTCCTGATTTCGACCTCCCCACGAACACAGGTAGGGGACTGTTGCAAGTATTATTGCAGCCCCTTGTACATGCCCACTTTGCCCGGAGTCAGTGCGCCTCTATCTCTGTTGACCTTTTATGATCAACATTGGCCTGATTTCCACGCAGGGAGCGGCCGTGTCAAGCTGAGTGATTATCGAGGACGCTGGGTGGTGGTCTACTTCTACCCAAAGGACTTCACGGGTACGCGATGGGATTCGTGCGTGCGTATACGTGGCCGTAGTCACGGTTTACTAGCCCGGAAGGGCGCCAAGGCGATGACATGGTAGCCAGCAAGTCACAGCCGAGTGACACCAAGTGTACAGGATCGTACATCCTAGTGGAGTATGGGCTCATCTGGGTCGAGCTATCTTAGCAGCAGTCACCGCGGCACATGGAAATTATAGCATCACCGACACGAGGGGTCAGGCACGTAGGGTCTCCAGGAGCACATGTCCATGGAGGGGCACGCGGCACACGGTGCCTTTAAACCCAGCGTGTGAGGTGATACAAGCGAGGCCGTGTGGCACGCATACAAGGCCTCCCATTATAGTCACATCTGTAATGAAAAACGAGCTGGGCCCGCATGCCTTGTGCATGCCAGCATGAATCCTTCTCATCTGCCCCGGCCCATGGTCGATCATATGCAAGCGACATCGCGGGGAACCCATTCCGATACGCCGCGTCTTCGGCGCACTCTGCTTTAAGCTCCACCCGGGCTGTCCATGGTTGGCCCATCACAGGAGCATGCAGGGCCACGCGGCGCCTCTGCCTATTCCACGGTGTCCGTCCTGGTTGTTCCCAACGCCTGGTTGAGTACCGAGTCTGTAGGGTTGGCACTACCCTAGTGCGTGTTCCCATTCCTCACGAACATGGAACATTGACCTGGGGGGGGGGGCCAACTCCTGCCTCCCCCGCTCACGGTTGCTGGTCCTCCCCTGCTTTTTGTCTCCAAACGGATTTGCCCTTTCTGCCCACGTTGACGCAAACGTGCAGGGGGCTGCACGCTGGAAGCCGCCCGGTTCCAGGTACGGTGCCCCACGCAACTGATGACCTGATCTGCTATCTATTCTATGTCGCAGTCTAACAGAGGTACCTAGATCTCCATCTAGGTTAGCCCCGGCCGGCTTTCAAGGCGCGGTGGAGGGCGTGAAATTGGGGCAGCGGCTGATTGGATGACATACGGATCAGGTGTAGCTGGCAGGATGTGGCAATAAGGGATGGAAAGGCCAGGAGTGGTTGGGTGTGACGTCAACCAGGGGAGGGGGGGGAGGGGCAGAAGGGGGGGGGGGGGGGGGAGGGCAGGGGGATGCAGTTTGTTTCCATTTCTTGAAGGCACGACGGGATCATCCATGGAACCATGGAGCTGGAATGGTTCATATACCGAAATGCGGAATCTCTCGGACATGCGCGCGTTTCTTCTCCCGTGAACCCATGCAGCATTGGTCGCCGTATTTGTGTCTTTGGCATTCCGCCCCGCAAGCATAGACGGGCACTGGATCATAGCAGGAGATTGTACAGGGAGGTTTGGCACTCAGCCAGCTACAGACTGCAGGGTTCGAATCGCCCCGTTGCAGCAAGTCATGAACCGGGCACAACTGCTGCCCGCTCTCGGGAATCAAAGAAGATTTTCTGCCGCCCTTTTTTGTATTGTACGTCCCTCACTGCACGCAATCCTCACAGCACAGATGCTCCTGCACCTGTAGTTAGGTCAATATTGTACAGAGACCTTTTGCACCTTGGCACAAAGGTTCGGTATCAATAGTATATGTTAGGTAAATAGTATACGGAAACCTTCTGCACCTTGGCACAAAGGTTTGGTATCAATATTATCAGTGATAACCACTCGTTGGAAACCTATGTTAATCGCGCACTACTCCATTCTGTCGATCTCATAAATAATACGCCCCTCCTACATTCAATACCATCCCTGACGCTCCGCAATCAGCCCCATCCCACCACGGCGCTTCGTGAATTCTTGTATGCCTCGACCGGCTTCCCCTGGTGCTTCGCAACCCCTTTCCACCCAATCACGCCTTGTGCCTCGCTGCGTACACCCCTGTGGGCCCTACGCAACGCAGCGTGACCTGCCCGAGTTTGAGAAGCGCAACGCGGCTGTGCTGGGCATCTCGGTGGACAGCGTTGACTCCCACCGTGACTTCTGCGAGAAGAACAGGATCACCTTCCCCCTCCTAGCCGACGAGGGCGCCAAGGTCTCCGCCCGCTACGGCTCCACGATCGAATTTCCTGGTTACGGAACTCTTTCGGACCGCCACACCTTCCTCATTGACCCGGAGGGTATCGTGCAGCGCTACTGGCTGCTCGTCAGCCCCGCCCGGCATTCGCAGGAGGTGCTGGGGGAGCTGGTGGACATACAGACCTATGAGGCAGCTAATTAGTCAAACGCGCGGCCTCGTTTGGGACGCATGAGCACATGAATCGCAAAGGGCTTGTCCATCCCTGATTGGTACACGACAAGCTAGAAGCAGGTAGAGACATCCGACCTTCCCTGACCTGGCGAGCCACAGCTGCAATAACTCGGAGAGTCAGGCATCTACTGTGGTTGCGATAAGACCCTATGACAGCTGACTTGGCAGATGCGGTTCGATATTCATGGGGCATATCATTGGTGTAGGCAAAACACAGAAGCATGGAGCGTTGTTGATGGAGCGCAAACATGCTCAATGCGGATATGTTGTTTGCATGCTGCATTGCTATCTGTGAAACATCACTGCACGAAAGTAATTAAGCTGTCGCAGCATGCGCGGTTTGATGAGCTGAAAGAATTCTTCACAGAGATGCATGCTGTAGTCCCCAAACCGTGGGCCGAGGGGGTGGGAGAACAGCCTGGGAAGGGGTCCTCATGTCTGTTGTGGTTGACATATACTACTAATTATACTGCTCGAAACACACGCCCTGATCAAGCAAGCTGTTTGCCTGTTTCCAGCCCCACCGGGTCTAGGTCATCTAGTCGCTCTTCACGTAATGAAAAACATAACGCCGTTGAGAGCTTATGTAACACATAGCCCTGAGAGGGGGCATATGGTTTGTAATACATTCTGAGCTACAACCTGCAGGTGGGGGGATGTAAATTGTAGATGATAACATGACTCCGTTGGGAGATCATGTAGCACGTATTCCTTGCTGGATGGATGGAGGTGGGCGAAGCCGCGAAATCGAACTAAACTAACTCTAAGCTAATCTAGAAAACCCTAACTACTCTACTCAGCACAGCGCCCCTTCCTCCTGGGGGGGGGGGGGGGCTTGCCCAAAGGGGCTGGCGTGTGAGCCTGGACAATTGTCTTCCACCTAGCTCTTCTTGTTCTGCATAAGTAAGTAAGTACTTGCAAGCGTGTCATGCGCAAAGGCATGTCACGGAGTACTATGCTAATCTCATTAGAAAAAAATAATTACACAAAAGTTTAAACAAATATCGTCTGCATCATTCCCCAACCATTAAGCACTGTTCTGCATAGCAGTCCAATCAAGAGAGAGGGAGGAAATTAATGCGGTGTTCAAACTGGGCTGGGACCACTAGGTAGGCCAGTTTGGCCAACTGCTGTGTATAGTTCATGGCAGGTTTACCCATCTTTCTAGGAATATCCTTGCATGGGGCCAGGCCAGGTCAGGATACATATGCCGCCCTGGTTGGCCAAGCCGCTGGGGGCCGGCCAGACCGAGGTCGGTGTCTGCATGCCTGACTAGTGCGAGCAAGATGTCCTACTTCGTGAATGCTATCCTACGCTGCCTAATATCGTCCAAAATGCGAGGCATACCCTGATACAAAGACTCTAAAGACCTATGTGTGGAAAACCCAACGTTCAGGACCTGTCGGAGCATCCTGGTGGTGGGGGATGTAAGTAAGTAAGTAAGTACTTGCGTGTCATGCGCAAAGGCATGCTACGGAGTACTATGCTAATCTCATTAGAAAAAATAATTACGCAAAAGTTTAAACAAATATCGTCGGCATCATTCCCCAACCATTAAGCACTAGATGCATGGGGATGTAATCCTCATCCGAGCTGTCCTCTACTGCAATGGGGGATGTAAACCGCCACCTACTCTGGGTGCACAAGGTGCACCTGCACCACCATGATGTATCATAATACCTAGAAGGCCCGGCATGGGGTGGAAGATTATTATGGCTAGGCAATGGCTGGGCCACGAGCCACGATCCACGATCCACGAGCCACGAGCCACGAGCCACGAGCCACGAGGTAGCCATGGCTGACGGCGGAGCTCATAACTTTCACGTTTGGGCACCGAATTTAGCCGTGATTATCACAATCGACGCGTCTTTCTACGACGCACATGCTGATATAATTTTCCGAAGCTATTACGCAATATATGACAAGCAAACGCTCCTCGACGCAACGCAGCCTGGCGGCTGCGCTCGGCTATGAAAATACGTCTGCAGCTCCGGCTGCAGCTTCGCCATCAGGGCCGGAAGGCAGTGGTGACACTAGTCGCGCACTGGTGGTCGCCCCGAACCCTCCCGGGCTTAATGCCTCGCCCTCTGCATCGCCTGACCCAAAGCGCAGTCGCCCAACCGAACCTAGCTGGTCTGAGCACGACTTTGACGTTGCATGACAGGTTATTTTCCACCTTCGACGTCCACAGACCCGGCTATTTCGATATTATGCCACACATCAGGATACTGGAGCTCGTGTTTTACGGGTCACACGCCTCACTGCTGGCCCTGTGCCAGCAACTCCATTTCAACACCCAGTTTTTCCGCAACGGAGCTGACGGCCGGTTTTCCCACCGCGTATCAGACTCGTCGACCATCCTGGCCGGCTGGTCTCGCCCCCGCCTTCAGCTCCCAGCTCTCTTTACCCTTACTAAGCGCTCGGCCGAGGACCTTCTGCACCCCGCCCCCATTACCGAATCCACCTTCGTCCACCACCTCCACGCCGCCCTCTCACAGCACGTGACGCCCATTGCTGCAGATGTGGCAGCTGTGGGTTGCATGCACGCTGGCTGCTGAGCTCCCCACCATCCCCACCGCCACCGCCGGCCACCCGGCCTCGCCTCCACCCCCCCCCCCCCCTCCGCCTCCACCGACTCCATCACCGCCCAGCTCCGCGACATCGACCAGCGTCTTAAGGACAATGCCATCGCTATCGAGGTCCTGCAGAACACCGCAGGCCTCACCGCCCAGGCAGTGAAGGACATTGCCGCCAAGCCAGCCCCTGCTGGCCGGCCTGGCCGGCGATGCTCCTCCCATCACGACCTGGGCTGACATATGCTTAACCCCTAAATGGTCTGGCTGCCGATTTTCCGCCTAAAACTGAGTTACAGCCGACACGTCGGCCCCTTCTCGGGGGACCAAATGCCGCGAAAACTATTGAGAATTAGGAAACGTTTAGCTGAGAAGATCGAAAGTTTATAATTTTCCTCACAGCATGGTACTAGGGTTTGCATACTTCTGACAAAGTTATAGAGGTGTTCTGGCCGGTCAAAGTACAAGGGGTCAGGGTACTTTTTCACGTACAACGTGCATTCCGGAAAACGACGACCTGGCCATGGCGGCTTGCGCCCACGCATGGCATTTACGTTTTCGTTCGAATTTTCTGACCAAACTCAGGAAATTGATTTTATACGTCCTAAAGATGATACAGGCCAAGTTTTGGGTCGCGGGAATGCCATTTGATAGGTGTCGGCAGCGTTCTTGCTGGAAAAAACTGCGATCAGGCCGGACGATAGAAACGTTGACAGCAATACCTTTCCGGCGTATTTTAAAGGATATATTGGTTTCTTTGTACTTTTTATGATACATAGTAGTCGTAAACGTGCAAGGGTGGCCAGAAATCGCCGAATCCAGCGACCATGCTGCACAACTTTGGTGTGCCGAAATGCGCCATTTTGCGGCCACCGCCTGGGCCAAGGTAACGCCATCCATGCCTGGTAAAGCTTAATCATCGTTTTCCTATCGATGTTTGACGTTTATATATACGTTCTAGCTTGTGTAGCACATTCTTTTTGCATTATTCATGCTCTTTCTTGACCCTGGCCTGGCCCCTTTCTAAAACACCCTTCTTAGATGCTTCCCTCAGTCAGTTGACCTGCCACAGGGTGATGGTGATAAGTTTTAGAGGCTGTATGGGTTTGAATACCTCCATATATGTTTCTTATACATTTCCCACACACATATTGCATGAGTGTGAGGCAGTTGGCTGGTCTCTGTGGCATCATCAAGCATGTAACCGGTGAGTAGAAGCTTCCCATTGTCAGCATGTGCCACCAGGTGTGCTGGCCATCACCTGGCAAGCTATAGCAGCTTAGGCCTAGTTTATCCTTGCTAGGGCAAGCTGAAATAGGCTTAACATCACTAGTTTGTTGGTGGCTGCCTCCTAGAATGCATGCCTTGCGTAGGGTATCCGTACCACGTTACCTACGTGCATGGACAAGGTGGCACCTGCACACAGGTGCCATGTAAGGGCAGTGTGATGATGCAGTTATGTTTCCCCATCATTGTGGAAGGGAAATGTATTGTGTGGCATGGTTGGGGGCCATATTAGTAGGTATTAGTAGGTAGTATGCCCACTCCTACCCCCTTGGTTGCTTTTTACCAACGGTACCCCTATGGGCTGTACTGGGTGTAACTGCTGGTATACCCACCCAAATGATGACCCCAATGGCTCAAACTGTTCAGCAACTAATTGTTTATCATCCCTGAAGTGGTAGGTGCCTAGCTCTTACAACATAATTCAAAATGCACATTCTACCAAAAATGAAAACGCTCGTCTTGACCCCCCTGACTTTGACGGCAGTTATACATGGCCTACCCTGCATATATGTAAGGTTGTGATATACCAACCCGAAGGGCAACTCATGGACATGCTTGGCCCCCAAGGACAGCCATTGGATATGGGTGGGTTGGATGGCATCTGGTTTGCAAAATTGTGAAGTTACAGCCGATGCATCGGCAGTATTTCTGCCCATTTAGGGGTTAAGATACACACCACGTACCTAGCTCCACCACCTCCGCCGTCGCAGCCCAGCTTCAGCGGCAGACGCTTGACCTAGCTCCGCGAGGAGGCCCAGCTCTGAGCTCGCCAAGCGCTGTAAGTAAGTAAGTAAGTACTTGCGTGTCATGCGCAAAGGCATGCCACGGAGTACTATGCTAATCTCATTAGAAAAATAATTACACAAAAGTTTAAACAAATATCGTCTGCATCATCCCCCAACCGTTAAGCACTAGATGGGGATGTAATGCCAAGCGCTGCCTCAACGCCATACTCAAGAACTTCGACATGGAGGAAGGTGAGAATTCCGAGAAGCTTGCACGTGCGTTTGAGAGCAAAATCCTTGATCGCATGGGCCTTCTGGGTGAGATTAAGCTGACCGCCCACCGCCCCCCCCGCGCGCGGGGTAAGGCAGGGGCGCCTCCGCTTCTTCTCATCTTTGAGAGCCCATCCGACAAGATTTCGTTTCTCAGATGCCGCAAGCGGCTCGAGAACACTCCCTTCACCGTGGACGACGACTTGACCCTGGCGCAGCAACAACGGCGACAGGAGCTATGGCCGACCTTAACCTCTTGCTCTGGCAGACTAAGGCAGGGCAGCCGGTGTACTGGAAGGGGGCGGCCATCTACGTCGGCCTCAAGCCCTGGCATGATGCGACTCCCGCGGCCCCAGCGACTCCAGACGCCCCAGCTTTAGGGAATACAGCAGTAGTAGTGTATAGAATAGATAGACCGTGGCCATGTACATATACGCCTCCTACAGGCATTATACCAGCTGATTCCCCGAGCACTATTTAGCCATGTACCGATGTGTGCCTATGATGTGCCACACTCCAGATGATCATCATCTGGAGTAAAGCTAGGCGGCCTAGCTTTATTTAGTTATGCTGTGCCCATGCAGAGAGCTGTTCTCTGCTGAGATGCCCCGCCTCTAGCTCTTGTATAGCTATGCTGATCTTCCCCACCTATGACGGGCTCCCCTTAGCTGGGTGTTGCCCAAGACTCTGGGTGGTGCAGGTGCCCTAGTGCACCTAGCTATAGAGCAAGTGTTGTTTACATTCCCACCCTTGCAGGAAGTAGCTTAGAATGTACTATGCTCATATGCCCCTTCTCTGGGCTATGTGCTACAGATATACTCCCAACGGAGTTACGTTCCTAATTAATTAATTAATTAATTATGGCTAGGCTCAAGCCACGAGCCACGAGGTAGCCATGGCTGACGGCGGAGCTCATAACTTTCACGTTTGGGCACCTAACTAATTCGGCTGTGACTATCACAATCGACACGTCTTTCTAAGACGCACACGCTGATATAATTTTCCGAAGCTATTACGCAATATATGACGAGCAAACGCTCCTCGACGCAACGCAGCCTGGCGGCTGCGCTAAGCCATGAAAATACGTCTGCAGCTAGCTCCGGCTGCAGCTTCGCCCTCAGGTCAGGAAGGCAGCGGTGACACTAGTCGCGCACTGGTGGTCGCCTCGAACCCTCCCGGTTTTAATGCCTCGCCTTCTGCATCGCCTGACCCAAAGCGCAGTCGCCCAACCGAACCTAGCTGGTCCGAGCACGACTTTGACGTTGACAGGTTATTTTCCACCTTCGACGTCCACAGATCCGCGGCTATTTCGATATTATGCCACACATCAGGATGTACTGGAGCTCGTGTTTTATGGGTCGTACGCCTTCCTTCTTGACCTGTCAGTGTGCCAGCGCCTCCAACGCCATAATTGCTTCCGCAGCCAGTCTGACGGCCAGTTTCAGCACCGCGGACCTGACCATGCTTGGCGCTGGCTGGCCCCGACCGCGCCTTCAGCTCGCCGCCCTCTTTTCCATCCTTCAGCGCGCTGCTGTGGACCTCTTGGCCACCCCCCCCTTGACCGAAGCCACCTTCCTCCACCACCTCCAAGAAGCCATCTCACAGGCGCACGTGACGCCCCTAGCTGCAGATCGATGTGGCAGCTGTGGAGTGTGGGCTGCACGCTGGCTGCTGAGCTCCCCACCATCCCCACCGCCACCGCCACCCTCAGGACTCGCCTGAGCCACCTCCCCCCCCCCCTCCGCCTCCACCGACTCCATCACCGCCCAGCTCCGCGACATCAACCAGCGCCTCAAGTGACAATGCCATCGCCCTCGCCGGAGGTCCTGCAAAACACTGCAGGCCTCACCGCCCAGGCGGTGAAGGACATTGCCGCAAGCCAGCCCCAGCTGGCCTGGCTGGCGATGCTCCTCCCATCCCGACCTGGGCCGGCGGACATGCTTAATTAACCCCTAAATGGGCAGAAATACTGCCGATGCATCGGCTGTAACTTCACAATTTTGCAAACCAGATGCCATCCAACCCACCCATATCCAATGGCTGTCCTTGGGGGCCAAGCATGTCCATGAGTTGCCCTTCGGGTTGGTATATCACAACCTTACATATATGCAGGGTAGGCCATGTATAACTGCCGTCAAAGTCAGGGGGGTCAAGACGAGCGTTTTCATTTTTGGTAGAATGTGCATTTTGAGTTATGTTGTAAGAGCTAGGCACCTACCACTTCAGGGATGATAAACAATTAGTTGCTGAACAGTTTGAGCCATTGGGGTCATCATTTGGGTGGGTATACCAGCAGTTACACCCAGTACAGCCCATAGGGGTACCGTTGGTAAAAAGCAACCAAGGGGGTAGGAGTGGGCATACTACCTACTAATACCTACTAATATGGCCCCCAACTATGCCACACAATACATTTCCCTTCCACAATGATGGGGAAACATAACTGCATCATCACACTGCCCTTACATGGCACCTATGTGCAGGTGCCACCTTGTCCATGCACGTAGGTAACGTGGTACGGATACCCTACGCAAGGCATGCATTCTAGGAGGCAGCCACCAACAAACTAGTGATTTTAAGCCTATTTCAGCTTGCCCTAGCAAGGATAAACTAGGCCTAAGCTGCTATAGCTTGCCAGGTGATGGCCAGCACACCTGGTGGCACATGCTGACAATGGGAAGCTTCTACTCACCGGTTACATGCTTGATGATGCCACAGAGACCAGCCAACTGCCTCACACTCATGCAATATGTGTGTGGGAAATGTATAACAAACATATATGGAGGTATTCAAACCCATACAGCCTCTAAAACTTATCACCATCACCCTGTGGCAGGTCAACTGACTGAGGGAAGCATCTAAGAAGGGTGTTTTAGAAAGGGGCCAGGCCAGGGTCAAGAAAGAGCATGAATAATGCAAAAAGAATGTGCTACACAAGCTAAAACGTATATATAAACGTCAAACATCGATATGAAAACGATGCTTAAGCTTTACCAGGCATAGATGGCGTTACCTTGGCCCAGGCGGTGGCCGCAAAATGGCGCATTTCGGCACACCAAAGTTGTGCAGCATGGTCGCTGGATTCGGCGAATTCTGGCCACCCTTGCACGTTTACGACTACTATGTATCATAAAAAGTACAAAGAAACCAATATATCCTTTAAAATACGCCGGAAAGGTATTGCTGTCAACGTTTCTATCGTCCGGCCTGATCGCAGTTTTTTCCAGCAAGAACGCTGCCGACACCTATCAAATGGCATTCCCGCGACCCAAAACTTGGCCTGTATCATCTTTAGGACGTATAAAATCAATTTCCTGAGTTTGGTCAGAAAATTCGAACGCAAACGTAAATGCCATGCGTGGGCGCAAGCCGCCATGGCCAGGTCGTCGTTTTCCGGAATGCACGTTGTACGTGAAAAAGTACCCTGACCCCTTGTACTTTGACCGGCCAGAACACCTCTATAACTTTGTCAGAAGTATGCAAACCCTAGTACCATGCTGTGAGGAAAATTATAAACTTTCGATCTTCTCAGCTAAACGTTTCCTAATTCTCAATAGTTTTCGCGGCATTTGGTCCCCCGAGAAGGGGCCGACGTGTCGGCTGTAACTCAGTTTTAGGCGGAAAATCGGCAGCCAGACCATTTAGGGGTTAAGCAGCACACCACCTCCACCACCTCCGCCGTCGCAGCACAGCTCCAGCAGCAGATGCTCGACCTCCGCGAGGAGGCCGAGCTCGCCAAGCGCAGCCTCAACGTCATCGATCGTCAAGAACTTCGACATATAGGAAGGTGAGAATTGGTCCTGAGGATAGCCTGAGTTATTGGTCCTGAGGATATAGCCGCTACACTACCGCCTCGTCTGCCATTACAATAGAGGACAGCTCGGATGAGGATTACATCCCCATCTAGTGCTTAACGGTTGGGGGATGATGCAGACGATATTTGTTTAAACTCTTGTGTAATTATTTTTCTAATGAGATTAGCATAGTACTCTGTGGCATGCCTTTGCGCATGACACGCAAGTACTTACTTACTTACTTACTTCCGGTGAGAATTCCGAGAAGCTACTGAGCTTGCACGTGCGTTTGAGAGAGAAATCCTAGCCGGCTTGGTCGCATGGGCCTTACTGGTGAGATTGAGCTGGTCGCCCACCGCCTACCCCGCGCACGGGGTAAGGCAGGGGCGCCCCCGCTCCTTCTCACCTTCAAGAACCCGGCGGACAAGATTTCTTTTCTCAGACGCCGCAAGCGGCTCGAGAAGACTCACTTCACCCTTGACGACGACTTGACCCTGGCGCAGCAACAACGGCGACGGGAGCTATCGGCCGACCGGCCGCCTACCTCCAGCTCCGGGGCAGACCAAGGTGGGGCAGCCGGTGTACTGAAAGGGGGCGACCATCTACATCTGCCACAAGCCCTGGCATGCGACCCCCGCGGCCCCAGCGACTCCAGACGCCCCAGCTTTAGGGAATACAGCAGTAGTAGTGTAGAATAGATAGACCGTGGCCATGTACATGTACGCCTCCTACAGGCACTATACTGGTTGATTCAAGAGCATTCACTCGAATGCTCCGTCATATCCTCGGCGTCCGCTACCAAGAACGCCGCACCCGGGCCGAGCTCTACTGCGAGCTCCCCCTTGTCACCCATACCATCCGACACCGCCGCCTCCTCTTTGCCGGCCATCTTGCCCGCACCGACCAGGTGAATACCGATGTGGGCCCTGCCGGGGGGTTAAGACGGGCCAACCAGGTAGACACCTCCTCCTATGGCAGGGTCCCCTTGTCCCATCGCAACCCACTGGCAAACTTGCGCGCGCCGGGCACCGGCGCGGCGCGACCCGGACCTATGTGACACAACTGCTTCAAGATGCAGGGCTGCTGGGACTATCCGTACTCCGCGCCCGCATGATTGACAAGGAGAATTGGGCTGCCATCTGCGATAAGCACCTTCCCGAGGGGTATGCTCCTGTTTTCTCCCCACGGGCCCCGCGGCCCGTTGCTAGCCAGGGTAGAAGTCCGCACGTGGAGGTTATTGGTCCTGAGGATAGCCGCTACACTACCGCCTCGTCTGTCATTACAGTAGAGGACAGCTCGGATGAGGATTACATCCCCATCTAGTGCTTAACGGTTGGGGGATGATGCAGACGATATTTGTTTAAACTTTTGTGTAATTATTTTTCTAATGAGATTAGCATAGTACTCCGTGGAATGCCTTTGCGCATGACACGCAAGTACTTACTTACTTACTTACAAGAGCATTATTTAGCCATGTACATTTGTGCCTATGATGTGCCACACCCCAGATGATGCCCAGCTTTATCTAGTTATGCTGTACCCACGCAGAGAGCTGTTCTCTGCTGAGATGCCCCGCTCTAGCCATTGTCTACTAGCCATGATGATCTTCCCCCCTATGTCAGGGCCTTTAGGTAGGTTTCTGAATACATAGTGGTGTGCAGTTGCACTTTGTGCACCCAGATGGCAGGTGTAGTTTACTACACCCTATACCCTTGCAGGAAGTAGCCCAGAGTGTATTATAAGCCATATACCCCTTCTCCGGGATATGTGCTACATATACTCCCTTCTGAATAATTATTATATCGAAGGGGCTTTGTGTGTGAACCCGGCCTGTAAGTAAGTAAGTACTTGCGTGTCATGCGCAAAGGCATGCCACGGAGTACTATGCTAATCTCATTAGAAAAATAATTACACAAAAGTTAAACAAATATCGTCTGCATCATCCCCCGTCTGCATCAACCCGGCCTGGGTATGCCCCTAATAATTAATTAATTAATTAATTAAACTCATGCTCCCGTTGGGGAGTCACGGAGCACCGAAGTGCTTTTAATCCCTGTGTGTGCACTACAGGAGAAAGGGCAGAGACCCCCAGTCTCCTTCATGCCAAAGGCATGCCACAGCTGCAATCGGGCGCGTTAGCTAAACGGACACGCTAACGATCCGGCAAACTGTGGGTGCAATAAGACCCATGTAAGCGTAGCATAACAAGTATAGCGTGGGCAAGTAATCTGAACATAGCCACGGCGTAGCATGGCTGTACTAGGACTAGGCTAAGACTATGGCTGGTTGTGTACCGTGCGTTGGCGGCACGTGACTAGGTGTGTTGGCACAGCTAGGCAAACATTCTAGGCATGGCTGCCTTAGCGGCAGTGACTCCAATGGTTACAAGCTAGGGCTATTGCTATTCTAGCCCGCTGGGGGCGTCCACATCTTGTGGTTGATCATCAGGTCCCCGCCCCTCCAGTACACCTTGGGCTTCTGGGGGTCCTGCTTATGGCGGAGGTATTCCGGGCACAGGTCGCGTCGCTGCTGTTGCTGAGCGGGGGTTAGGTCGTCATCCAGCGTCCAGGTGAGGTCGTGCAACCGCTTGCGACGAGAGAGGAACCGCTGCTTATCCTCAGGGGAGAGGAAGGTGAGCAGGACTGGTGGGGTGGCCGCCTTGTCCCGTGAGTGGGGAAGGCGGTGGCACCCACGCAGTTCTACCTCACCTACCAGGCCCATGAGGGTAAGAAGCTGGTTCTTGATCTCGTCAGCAAGGGAGGTTGACGTCTCACCTGGCTTCTGGGGGAAGCGACGTAGCACCACTCGGCACTCGCGGCGAGCGCGATCGGTGACCTCCCGTTGCTGGGCCTGGCGGTGGTCCTCCAGCTCCTGGAGCTTCGTGGCGATGGCGTCGGTGGTGGAGGCGGTCGCTGACCGCAGCAGGTCCGCATAGGAGAGCGGGAGGTCACCAGCATCCTGCCGGGGTGGCTGGGAGGCAATGGTGGCCGTCTGCTCCGCTAGCTTTGGGACCTGTGTGGCCAGGGCCTCGGTGTGGGCGGTGATGGCCTCAAGCTTCTTCATGAGCACCTAATAACAACCCTGCATGAGGCTCCAGGAGAGGCCTAGTATATATTCTCCCAAACCGGCGCCTCTGAATGAGCTAGTTTCAAGCCTATCTGTGGCCACTGGACCATGGGGCAGCTAGCCCTAGCTGCACCCGCTATAAGTAAGTAAGTAAGTACTTGCGTGTCATGCGCAAAGGCATGCCACGGAGTACTTACTATGCTAATCTCATTAGAAAAATAATTACACAAAAGTTTAAACAAATATCGTCTGCATCATCCCCCAACCGTTAAGCACTAGATGGGGATGTAATCCTCATCTGAGCTGTCCTCTACTGTAATGGCAGACGAGGCGGTAGTGTAGCGGCTATCCTCAGGACCAATAACCTCCACCTGCGGACTTCTACCCTGGCTAGCAACGGGCCGCGGGGCCCGTGGGGAGAAAACAGGAGCATACCCCTCGGGAAGGTGCTTATCGCAGATGGCAGCCCATTTCTCCCTGTCAATCATGCACCCGCTATGCTTTTGCTGTAATGTCGAAGCTTGATTGCTCGCACACGGGATGCCGCCGGATCGTTTCGACAGGTCCGATAATAATTGTGCACCCTGTGGCATCATCCTGTGGCATGAGGGAGGGGGGGGGGCTCTGCCCCCTAGTGAGTGCCCGCTGTGCACACTCAGGGATTCAAAGCACTCTAGCTGGTGCTCCGCGCCTCCCCAATGAAAGCATGTGTTTGAGTAAATAATTAACTAATTAATAAATTATGTCGGACATCCACTGTACTTGAATATAGAATTTAATCCAGTTTATACATGAATTCCGGCCTTAACTTAAAGCCATGCACGTACATTTTCAATTGTCTACGTTCAAAAATAAAACATCTTATCCTGTACACATTCCAAACCGTCCACAATTGCCTACTATGAGTTTTACCGGCCTGTAGCTTCCGTTACCTTCAAGGTTATGTGTGTAAACTGCACCATGCAACTGCCAGCTTTAGGCATGCATCGATCCTAAGATTATGGCCGACTGATCCAGGGAAGACGGGCCCACACATATTGACAATCAACACTGGCATGTCACAGCTACAGTAGGATGCTCCACAGCGGGCCAGCCCAAGCCATGGCAACCGAGACGACTACAAGAAGTGTTCCGAGCAGCAGAACGGGAAAGATGATAGCATTGCGTTGGACAACACTCCATCGTGGGGTGAATGACGTAAGCAAAGCCGAGAACATGGGCTGGCCGTCGAGAAAAAATGCCTGCAAAAAATCCAAGCAGATACCAGAAAGTTGCCAGCAATGGAGTGATTGTAAGGGGTAGTAAGAAGCATGCATGTAGCAGGTTGAGACATCATCCACCGGCCTGTTTTAGTACTCCCCGACATGCCCTCGCACATGGCACGCAGATACTTACTTACACCGGCGTCCTGAAAACTACAAGTGTGCATGGGTTGTCTCTTTAAATCCAGGGAGAGAGGTGGACAAGCTCAGCCGTAGAAGACAGAACCCCGCCAGCCGGCGAGTATAACCCCTTCCAAAGAATCTAAACAAACTCTAACTAACGTGCGTCGAGGCTTGCACGCGCATTTGTACAGAATTACAGAACTAGGCCTTGCAAGTGGCAATGACCTCTGTGAGCCTGATGAATGAAACGCTGCCAGTGCCTCGAAGTTGCCAGCATCAGAAGCATGCCAATGTTGCCTCCACGCATAGAGGGTGGCAAACATAAACCGATCCATAACCCTAAACCCTAAACCCTTAACCCTAAACCGATCCATCGGAGAACAACATCGCTCCAGACAGGAGAACAGGCAGAGAATGGAAACGATGCACGAGACTGTGCATCCATCCTCCGGCGCAAGAAAGAGACGGCTGCCTGAATTACTTGCGTACACACATGCCTCTTCCGGTGCCTCTTCGGCTCACGAGCTCCCTACCAGCAACCCAACACACGCAAGCAAGCACGAATGCACAGAGACACAGACACACACATACCCAGAACACCAATCACAAAAGAAGGAAGAAAAGCAACCAGAAGTGAAGCCGAGTGGGCCTAGTTCTATCTGGTGACAGTGCCAGCATCCCCCACGTATGCCAGCAGCGGGCGGCCGCCCCCACGTACCGGCACACAGTTCACCAGCGCGAGTGAGAGGGAGACTTGCAGCAGCACGCCCAGCAGCCGCTCCAGCCGGTAGGGGAACCACACGACGGCGTCCGCGAGCCGAGGGAACAGCGGGCCGATGCCGCTGCGGCCATCCGGTGTGGGCACCGCGACGGAGCCGATGCCGAACATCCAGTACCAGACCTTGCGGGGGATGTAGTCGGACAGATAGAGGGACTGGGAGAGGACGTGCGCGGGGCCCGCGATGACCTCCCACGCAGGCTGGAACCCGCGCATGCGGCGCTGGGCCGCGCGGCCGTGCCGTGTGCCGGCGAACACTTGCGCGGCCACGCAGGCGGAGTAGTCGGGGGCGGGGTCTGCGTCGTCGCCGGTGGGGTGGCTGTCGTGGGCCAGGCTGTCCACCACGGCCCTGGGCCTGGTGATACGCGACCACCACATCGCACACATTTGCGAGCCAACGATGACTTCATGGGTGAATGGGTGGGTGTGCATGGGGTGGCATGCAGTGGCAAGCAGCGGCACTGGGGAAGGGCGGGGAAGGGGGATGGGCCTGGCAAGTGGATGGGATGATGGTGAGTTGGCAGGCAGACGCACTAGCAATAGCTGTAAAATTTAAAGCTGGATGGAAAAGGGCGAGGTATAGGAGTATGACGACGACAAACAAGCACATGTGGAGGTCCAGGCATGGGCTTCAGGGTGCCATCAGAAAAGCTGTGCACTGAATGTATTGTCAAAATTAAGCACACTGCCAAAGTGACATTGCTTTCCAAAACGCATACGTGCAGGCGTGCCAAACCAAGTTTGTTTCGGTAACTAATGCATTCCCAGCCCCTCTAGCATGTGTGCAACTTACAGCAAAAATGGGCCGTCCCTCCCCGTATCCTCCTCGCCACCCCTTCTGTGCTCCTCCTCGCGCGCCAGGCGGGCCGCCACCGCGCCATCCGGCAGCGCCACCAGGATCCGCGCAAGCACCATGCAGGGGGGGAGCATGGGGGTGACGCACGCCAGCTCGTGGCCCGCCAGCTGGGCCTCTCTTATGCTGGCGCATGTGGGGCCGGGGCCGGGCCGCCACCTGGACCCCTGCATGTGGATCCCTTCTCCTTCGGAGCGTTGAGCCCCTGAACCGCCTCCGTGACCGCCCGCCATTTCCTGCGGGGAGTGAAACAGACAGGATGGGATGGGCCATGAGAAAAAAGTTGGAGTTGTCCCCAGTCCAGGAGCTGACTCATCCAATTCTTGGAGTATAATTGAGCAGAATGCTGGAGTAGCCACTTCAATTGACTGGCATGGACGCTGCACACATATTATTTTTGTTGACAAAAAAATGATTATCCGTCACCTCTTAACTTATTTTAATGGCCTTGCTGTACCCAAAGACTAGAGTGGTCTATGAGAAACGATTTCGAGACCCAATCAACTTGTCTTCAAACCCGCGCATGGAAGGACTTACAGCGGCAGCACCCGCATGGCCACCGTAGCTACCCCACTGCGCCGGGTGACAGCTGGGGGCGGTCGCCACGTCAGCCCCGAGCAAGCAATACAGATGAGACGCGTCACCGCCTGCAGCCCCCGGTGTGAGAAAAGTCAGGGTGTCAGGATGTAGATGCAGGTTTGACAAGGCATGAGCAGACGTGAGGTGTGGTTGTGTGGAGACGAGCGACAAGTCAAACATGTGGATCGGGCCCAAGGGGAAAGTGGAGGCTGCTAAGTGGGAGTGCGTGACCGAAACAGACTATGGCTGGGCGAAGAGAATAGCCACCACCATTATGGGCCAGCTATTTGAAGCCATTTATTCTTCCTTGTAAGGGCTCTCCACCTAGAAATCCAAGATGAGGTATGTTACAAGGGGACGCGTCTCAGCAATACTTTTCACTGAAGACCCCATGCAACCCTTACCCCTTGCAACCCTTACCCCTTGCTGCGTCCTTCCATGCCCACACGCCTGCCTGGCCAGATGCATCCCTGCCACACAACCTGCCTGCTGTGCCCATTCCTTGTCCTGTCTTCCCGAACCGGAAAGGAAAATACAATTCCAGAAAAAGACAACTTCCGCTGCGCTCCTCGCCCATTGCGCTTGAGCAGATAGCAGCCCAATTGCACAGCAAGCTTCCCAAGACATCGCCAGTAGGTTCTCTATCAAAGCAAAGCAGCTTCCTATTTACTATAGCACAGCCTCCATAATATGAAAACAGTCTGACCTTTAAAAAGGAAGGGCAGCTTCCCCTGGGCCAGGCACTTGGCTGCGTCTTTGTCCACGCCAGGCGACGCGCCCGCTGACAATGACACATTACCACGGGCGTGACCATACGTGCCGCTATCACCAGCTTCCCCGACCGCGCCGCCATCCATGCCAATGCCGGCCTGGGAGGCTGCGAGCCTCGCACTCAACAGCACCCTTCTGTCCAAGGGCATCGTGTGCTGACCACCGTCACTTCCTGCTCTACCAGCCGGCACGTCCAAGGCAGGGAAGGAGGCGATAGGGTCGTCTAACAGCACGCGCTTGACCAGCAGACCCGGCCCCAATTCCCCACCCAAGATGCTGCCATCGTCCATGCTGGGCAGTGAGTTTTTCAAAGATCCACTTGACCAAACGCTAGCGCCCGCATCCTGTTCATGCGCAGGGATGCCGCCGTCTGCGTTGCGGCGGTCTGCAGACTGTGCCGGCGGGGATCCGCAGTGCGGTGTCTGCGCGGCGCGCAGGTTCTCAAAGCACGCATGCCAATCGGAGAGCGCGTGTACCGGGCAGTCGCCGACTGCCGTGATGACGGCACCGGGGGGCAAGCGGGGGGCCAGGGGCGACCGCGGCGGGGCCCCCATGACCTGCCACCACGGGGGGGGGGAACGGGAATTGCATGGGTAGTCGCAATTTAGCACAGGTAGCAGCGATGTAGCACATGTAGATTTCTTATGGCGACTTTTGCACAGCAAGGTATACCGTCAGGTACCGAAATACCACGAGACTGGCCCTGCACGCACATGCTGGTCCCACGAAAGACACGGAATCCTGCTGCATGCCAACGCAAGACCATCTACAACGCATAGCATGTCTGTACGCATTCACGAGGATGCCTTGCCTCATATCGATTGCATCGACACTGAGGGTACAGAACAGACGCAGAGGGCTATGGAAAATTGACGTCCTCAGGCACCATCAGGGTTGCCAAGCGTTCTCCAGGCGCGTTGTTGTCCAGATGTTGCTAAGCCCCTACTGGCGGTGTCGCCCAGGTGAGGTGAAGGCGTCATGAGGGTGGCTGGTTGCCAAGGGGGTGATGTCGTGGTGTCGTGGTGTGAAGGCGCCCTGCCAAGGCAGTCACCTTTGTCAAGGTGGGCCAGACACTCATGGGGGGAGTGGAGAGGGGGGAGGGGAGAGGGGGGAGGGGGAGAGCCCATTGCGAAAGCTAGACACCACAGGGGGAGGAAAAGAGCCCAGCACAAAAGTAAGAATCTGGGGGGAAGAGAGAGCCCGATGCAAAGACACCAAGAAAGGAGGGGGAGCCCGACGCAAGGGGGTTCCTACCAGCAACTCAGTGTGTCGCTTTCATCTGTGATGTATGCGTGTTGGGTACGTGCGCACACACAAAGTGTACATGTGTCCATACATGTGTCATGCGCATGTGTCCATATATGTGTCATGCGTATGTGTCATATATGGGGGAGGGGCAGTGCCCCGCGCAAAAGCCAGACACCATAGGGGGGATGGGGAGCCTGGCGCAAAAGCCATCATCCACAGGGGCCAGGGGCCCACCAGAGCGCGACGCATAGCCCCCGTTACCTGAAGTCGGGGTACTGACTGAGGAAACGATTAATTGCCACGCCCCTCCCAACAACCCCCCACCCCACCCCTGAAAGGGGTGGTTGGAGGTTGGGCGCCCCCCACCGCTGTGTGGGCCACCCACCAGCAGGCCGCGTCCGCAGCGGAACCCGGTCGCCAGCAGCGCCGGCAAGGTGAGCAGCAGCAGCAGGCACACCAGCCAGGCCTGCGGCACGGGGGGTATTGGGGGGAATGCAAGAGGGGGGCGCAAGGGGAGGGTGGGTTGGTCATGGCACATAAAAGGGGCCATCAAGGGCCGGATAGCAGACAGTCGACGGTTGAAACCGCGTGGACCAGTTTCCGGCATGTATGTTGGGCATAGGGACGCGAGGGAACGGAGAGCAGAGTGGCGCTGGCCGTTGGTGACCTCACACACATCCTGTGTGCGCATGGGAGGACATCCTCTCATCATGGCACGCATTTGCGTCGCCGTGGCGAGACATAGAGATGATGGGATGCCTCGCCCCTGGTGGGCGATCATGGCGATGATCGTTGATGTGGGTGACCTTGATGTGGGCGCAGGTCGAGGGCGCGAGTGTAGATAGGAGCATGGGGACTGTTTAGGGTGCATGGGAACTGATGCATGACGTGATAAAAGAGGCGCAGGTGGACGACGCGCGCCTACATGCATGCAGGTGCCACCACTGGCGTGTGCAGGGTGCAGGCAATAGCGGCCGCACACAAAGGGAAGATCATGCGGCATGTGCTTGGCCACAGCCACATGCAACGCAAGGCCGTCAACTAAAAGAACAGGTGGCTGACTGCCGCGGTGTCCTTCATACTGCACTGGAGGCATAGACCATGGCAAGCATCGGTGGGTTGTGTTGACCGCCAAACAATCTCTACCGCCACGTCTATCATCTTACATAGCCTGGTATGGTAGTATACAGACAGCCTGGAATCCACAAAATCCCCAACTGCCTTAACCAAGATGCATCCGCTGCCACAGAAAATATACCCCATGCGCGACGCAGCCAAAGGGGGCGCTGCTGCTGCCACTGCTGCTAGCATTGCCACATGATCTCGACGCACAACGCAGCAGAACAGCGACACACACCCTCACTACTATTCCACCAGGTGCACAGGTGCCGCCATGCCCAAGGCGACGAGGGTGGTACTCGTACTATCTATCGACACTGCATGGAACTACTAACTATCACGCACGGCATACTCTGCACACTTCGACTACCATGCATAACACGAGACTACCCAATGCGCAAGGAGCCCGAATGGGTGCTCATACCACTGCATTATGCCACACGCCGGCACAGAATATGCGCAGCGCTCGGTACGGCGGCAGCTCCCTCAGTGTCTCTGGGTCCAGCGTGACGTACGCGCCCAGTAGCACAACGGCCACAAAGAGGGAGCAGTGGACCATGGGCACGCCCTCGCTGCTTGTGCATGCGTGCGTGTGTGTGCGAGGGGTAGGGGGGGGGCGCGGCGTGTGTCAACGCGTGCGCGCGCGCGCGCGCGCGCGTGTGTGTGTGTGTGTGTGTGTGTGTGTGTGTGGTTGTGAGGCATGGGGTGCAGGGTGTGCTGTGGTAAGTGTGGTTGGTGCCGTTTAGCGGAAAAGCAGCCGTTTAGCGGAAAAGCAGCATGGTGGAACGCAGTATGGAGGGCGTTATGGCAAGAGCGGGGAGGTGTGGAAAGGAGTTTATGGCAGGCAGCAACTAGCAGTTTGGCAGGCAGGAATCGCACAGCACAGCGGTTTATTACACGACCCTAGACAATATGGCAGTTCCATACCATAAAGAAGCTTGCATTAGAATAAGGACCAGAGAAAGGAAAAAATAATGGCGAATCACTACCAGATGGCCGAGCGTGTGGGTGTTGCGAACGAGAGCGAGAATCCACGCTGCCATCGGCCGCGGTACGGAGGGGGCCGGGGTAGCAAAGAAGAAACACAGAAAACCAAACCGTAAGGGGTGGCTGAAGACAAGGTCCACTGGAGTGCCTTCCTACCTTAAGAAACAATTTTATTACAATGAGAAAGTGCAGGCTTCATTGTCGAGCCGAGCCATCCCATCAAAATCATCGTACTAGTCATTTTCAAGCGGGCCATTTCACCAGGCCGGGGCCCAGCACATGCCCCCTTGGTCCAAGCTTGTCCCACCCTCCCATAACTGGCTACTTCGGCCTCGCCATCGCGCTCGTGTTCTGCGGTGGCAGGCGGGGGCTTCCGCGCAGCTTGTTGCCCTGGCAGTCTGGCAGATGGGGGCGAGCGAGGGAGGTTTCTGCGCCTCCTCGGCCGCTGCCTCGGGCGGAGCATCGCGTTTGGGAGGAGGTTTCGGGACCCCCGTCTCGCCTTGGAGCATTGCTTGATATGCTTTGCTTTTCGCCTTGGAGCATCGCCTTGGTATGCTTTGCCTTGGAGCATCTGTGTTCCGCCCCCTATGCATTCGCCTCTTCGTCCATGGCTTGCTCAAGCCGCTACCGGGATTCCAACGGATCCTTCTCACGACTGTTACGCATGTGTTTTCCTTCTTCTTTCTCGTTGGCTGTACAACAGCCTCCTCCTCGTTGAGGGTCCTCATGCTTCCCGCCACATCCCAAACCCGCGGCATGCTCCTTGATATTAATCGTCATTGGTTTTGTTTTTTTTTCTGAGGGCTGTTGGTTTAGCACAAGCCACTAGATATTGGGTTGCTGTCACATTTTCGTGTTGACAAACGCTGGGCATGCATGCCACATACTCAGAGCACTGGGTATGCACTGTATGGGAGACAGTATTGCCACTCACTTGTTGCAGGTAATAGATACCTGGTGTTAGTATTATTTACGTTAGGCATTGTCAAGTGATGTTGGGCGCGTCCAGCCGCCAATTACAACTAGACGCATTGGGTGCAGACCGATGCGCGACGCCACTGGTTGGCCATTCTCTGTCTCGTCACACTGCACCCCCAGGACCACTCCACGTGGCTCGCAGTCCCTAGCTAGGTCTCTCTTGAGTACCGTCCACTGATGACCCTGCACGTGTACTGCCCACTGGCATTTATCACAGAGGACGGTGCCCACATCCCACATAACAACGTATCTATTATAGCGAAACACTCGACACTCCAGTTATCGGTCCTATCTTTTATCAGTCCCAAATGGTATTTATATGTAGATACCAAATTTTCGTTTACAAGGCGTATTCATTCACAAGGCTTAGAGTGCCGTTGGGATGTCGTCTTGGGCAAAGCCCGGAGACAGGCTCATACGCGTAGACCAACAGGGTGCCCACCTTGGTTTTCAAGCACAACGATCAGAGCCGCCACCATGCACGCCAGTTTCGGGTGCGCGAACGGGGCATCCGCCGATACTATAAAGTGCATGGTAGCAGGTAGACGCACGCCATCCACCAACACCAGTACACAGCAGGCGCGCGCCATCGACCAACAGCAGTATAAAACAGAGCGCGCCATCCACCAACAACAGTACACAACAGGCACGGGCCACCCACCTGGCGGCAGCGAGCGCATGGCCCAACTCGTGGAAGCCCACGCCCATCGCCACGCCCACGCTCAGGTATACCCACTGGGTGCTGTCCCCCGCCGTGGTGGCCGCCGACAGCTGGCCAGTGGGCCGATGGACGACATGGCCGACCCGTAAGGTTCATGGGTGCATGGGCGCATGGGTGCATGGTACATGGGAACGTCAACCCCCACCCCCCACCCACTCAGGCACAAAAGAGACAAGCGAGCATTGGTGAGCTATGCTCATTCTATCTATGACAAGCGTGCGTGTCAACACTGTGTGGTCATCTGGTGGACAAGAGATATGCGAGCATTATGTCTGAGAACAAATTTGGCTATAGCTACCTAAATGGACATGGTTGGCTGTAGCAATCCTAGGGAATGCCGTATGCATTAGGTGTGTGGACATGGCTGACGATTTGCTGATGGTAAAGCACAAAGCCACCGCGTCCACGGAGAGGAGATTCAACAAGTTCCCTTACCCTGTGCCAAGAATGATGACAACATGAGGTTGGTAGATGCTGTTTACTTTTTTATGACAGAGATTACGCCAGGCAACTGGTGGTTGAAGAATGAAAAGCGCGGGCGACGACAGTGGTGCGTAGAACTTACTTTTCCCTGCCACAAAACAAAAAAGGCCATACGCGACATCCCATCTGATCAGCACATAGGAATGGATCAACATAGGCATTCATATACTATCAACATAGGCATACTTCTACTATTCATAGGCACAACTATATATGCTATCCGATCCATCCAGCACATCCGTGCAACCAAGATCCCAGGCGCGACCCACCACGGGGCGCACGAGGGAGCGCTCCTGCCCGTACACCCAGGTGCTGGCCAGGTTGTAGAGGAAGAACTGCAGGGGGGGTGGAAAGAAGATGGGTGGGCCACGGCACAGGGCAAAAGAAAAGGCTATCGGCATGGGAGTAGTGAGGCAAGTTTTCACGAAATATACCTGGCACTATTAAAGAAAGAAAACAAGATAGTAAAAAAACACTGCCAGGAAGCGTGCATCTAAGCAAGAAGCTCCTTAGACAAAGGCTCATGGTCCAAACTGACCTGAGCAAGCAGGACATTGGGGGAGAGTGGGGGGAAGAAGAGGTCAGAGTATGCGAAGTTTGACTGCTATCAGCGGTGGGCTGGTATACGATGGGCTGGTCAGGGTCATGCACGGCTGTCCCCCACAGGGGAACACAGGGGAAACCCTCGTGTGTGCATGGAGAGAAAGTCGCTGGAATGGCCTATTTGATTGAATCGGGGCAACATTTGACGAGCATGTGCATAGCTGATGCATCCCAAGGCCCTCCTGGCAGGAAGGAAGTTAAGGCATCCCCTACATAGTCATGTAGGGGCTATGTTGAAGCCGCTTGATGCAGCCACAAGGTGGCGCCGCTTATTAGCACAGTGAACAACATTGCCTTTTGTCGCCCCATGAACCCCTTCCTAGTTCACTAGGTCAGATAGCGAGCGCACCAGCTGGCACGGGTCACCTGTGCATGTAGGTACGCGTCTGGGCGCACGTACCGGCACGCACATGTCCCGGCACGTCACTTACGAGCGTGGCACAGGCCATGAGGAAGAGGCTGGCCGAGACGCCGAGGGAGAACCACTTTGAGAGAAGGCTGCGCAGATGCGTGGCATCGGGCACCCACGGGGGGGTAGCGCACGGGGGGGGCACCAATGTGGGGGGGGAGTACTCCTCAGTCCTCAGTGCACGTGTAATCATGAACAAGTGGCCGGTGTGCGTTTTGCCAACTAGGATGCATCTACCGGTGTTTGCTGCTATTCTGCTGCATACGCAGGAATACAGGTAAGTAGGAATTGATGTATACGTAAGCAGGAATAGGGCCAGCAAGGGTGGGTGCAAAATCCAGAAGCAAGCCAGAGGGGTAGGAGGGTTCCTTGGTCACTGGAAAGGAAAACACACGGTCCATGACCAGATCATCACGTATAAAGCCGCAAGGGTCACAATAACGCCGAGCAAAGGTCACAATAACGCTACAGGCCTAGCAAGGGTCACTAGGTCCCCTGGGTATGGGGGGTGGGGGTGGGAGAATGGGGGTTGGGGATAAACATCGCCTGGTTCGCGCGCCCTAGCAACTACTAGGGATGGGAGAATGGGGGTTGGGGATAAACATCGCTTGGTTAGCGCCCTAGCAACTACTAGGGATGGGAGAATGGGGGTTGGGGATAAACATCGCTGGGTTAGCGCGCCCTAGCAACTACTAAAGGCTTGGTTAGCGCGCCCTAGCAACTACTAAAGGCTTGGTTAGCGCGCCCTAGCAACTACTAAAGGCTTGGTTAGCGCGCCCTAGCAACTACTAAAGGCTTGGTTAGCGCGCCCTAGCAACTACTAAAGGCTTGGTTAGCGCGCCCTAGCAACTACTAAAGGCTTGGTTAGCGCGCCCTAGCAACTACTAAAGGCTTGGTTAGCGCGCCCTAGCAACTACTAAAGGCTTGGTTAGCGCGCCCTAGCAACTACTAAAGGCTTGGTTAGCGCGCCCTAGCAACTACTAAAGGCTTGGTTAGCGCGCCCTAGCAACTACTAAAGGCTTGGTTAGCGCGCCCTAGCAACTACTAAAGGCTTGGTTAGCGCGCCCTAGCAACTACTAAAGGCTTGGTTAGCGCGCCCTAGCAACTACTAAAGGCTTGGTTAGCGCGCCCTAGCAACTACTAAAGGCTTGGTTAGCGCGCCCTAGCAACTACTAAAGGCTTGGTTAGCGCGCCCTAGCAACTACTAAAGGCTTGGTTAGCGCGCCCTAGCAACTACTAAAGGCTTGGTTAGCGCGCCCTAGCAACTACTAAAGGCTTGGTTAGCGCGCCCTAGCAACTACTAAAGGGAAACGGCCAAACGCGGCACAGCCGAGAATCGAACCTTCAAATCAGAAATGGGGTGGCACCCCTTCCCTGTCAACGAACGAAACTGAAAGGATCCAAACACCATGGGCATACAGGCTCACCGTGGGCAAGCATTCCCCCTGGGCCATCATGTTGCTGTGGTTCTTTGTTATACGCATGCGCCAATGGTCAGATCTGCTATGGCAGAGTGCGGCCCACCCTGGGCCAAGCTTCATCCACACACAACCCTGTTTGACGTCCAAGCGGCTCACAGTATCGCGCCTAGCTTCACAGAGAGCTGAGTACTACGCACCATACCATCACAACGAACATACACGGAACAAGGCAGGCCTCCTGGCACGCGGAGGGCAGCCAAAGGAAATTGCCTGGCCTTAACAACACCGCTGCCTATCGATGTTCTACCAACATTGCGGCGCAAGCCAGGCCCACCCGTGGGGGTGGGCTCTCACATGCCATCCCGTGACCAACCAGATGGACGCGATACCACATGCAATCATGTGACCAACGAAATGGAGGCGATAGCAAAAATGGCCGCCGGGAGCAAGGGAGCGGCACGCAGGCAGGATGTCGACAGCCAGGGTCCACTCCACTGCTCCTAAAATGGAAACGCTATTCGGTCATTATTGGCGAATCAGGGGGGGGGGATGGGGTTTTAAGGCGGGCACAGGGAGAGTAAAATGGGGGCTGAGAACGGGGGATCCAACTGGAGGTGATACAGGGGGGGGCACGGGGGCTGAAGGGGGGCAATGGAGGGGGGAAGGCGCGCACAGCAACGGTAGCATCTAGTTTATGATACTAACTGGAGTGGGGTGTGGCAAGGGGGGGGAAGGCGCGCACAAGCAAGGGTAGCATCTAGTTTATGATACCAACTGGAGTGGCGTGTGGCAATGGGGGGGGAAGGCGCGCACAACAAGGGTAGCATCTAGTTTATGATACCAACTGGAGTGGGTTGTGGCAAGGGTGGGGGAAGGCGCGCACAAGCAGGGTAGCATCTAGTTTATGATACCAACTGGAGTGGGGTGTGGCAAGGGGGGGGGAAGGCGCGCACAACAAGGGTAGCATCTAGTTTATGATACCAACTGGAGTGGCGTGTGGCAATGGGGGGGGGAAGGCGCGCACAAGCAAGGGTAGCATCTGGTTTATGATACCAACTGGAGTGGGGTGTGGCAAGGGGGGGGGGAAGGCGCGCACAACAAGGGTAGCATCTAGTTTATGATACCAACTGGAGTGGGGTGTGGCAAGGGGGGGGAAGGCGTGCACAAGCAAGGGCCGGCGTCATCCCCCTCATCCTCCTGCTCATCATCGTCATCGTCTCACCGTCGGTGCCGGCGCCCAAACAGGTACAGCCTGCTATTGAGGCCGCAGGTGGTCCAAGTGGCGAGCCTGCGTGCACGCGGGACCAGACGCACACGAGGTGGCGGCGAGCAGCACGAGGGAGGGAGAGAGCCAGAGCAGTGGTTGGAGCCAGAAGATGTGGGTCGTGAGGAATGGCCCTCGTCTGGAGGATGGAACCTGGTAGGCGATGGAGCGAAGGAAGTCGAGTATCCGGACAAGTAGGAAGGAAAGGCAGCACAGGAGCAGGCGTGTGCAGCAGCTACTTGGGAAGGCATACACGGGCGCCTCTGAGATGGACACGTTACAGGGGAGAGGAACCTGACCACCCGACAGTTGAATGGCCAGAAAAAGTGTGTCACCAGCATCTAGTCAAGCCTAAACAACACCCTAACCAGGCGTGCCACAACACCCTTACCAGGCATGCCAGAGTAAAGAAAACCATTACAAGTAAGGAAGTGTGGCATGCGCAGCAGCGCTACCTATTCGACCACCCCTCACGGGATTCCTTAACCCTTGTCCTGGCAAATGCATGCATCCTGCGGGTCTCGTGCTTACATGCAACCTAACAGCAATCCCACAATGGCCGCTCGGCGAAACAGGTCGTCGCGGCTGCTATGACAGCACAGCCAATACCAAAGCAATAAAAATACATGTACATATCACCACATGAGCGATAATGTATATGTCGAGAGCTGGCGCGGATGAATTCACAACTTGCATCGACTTAACGGTAAAATTGTGCATGATGTGAAAGCGCACAGAAAGGGAGCTCCTGCCGGGTTGAAAGCACTCTGAAGTGTTTGTGCAAGCCATCGTCAGGCCTAGCTTAACAGAAACACGTGGCAATTTCAAGCTCGCGGCACTTTCGGAAGCAGCAAGGCGGGAAGGTAAAGACGAGTGTGAAGGCGCAACGATGGAACAGGCGGTCTAGAAAATTGCACTATTCCTGACCATCACTCCGAGCCCATGCATGTAGCCTTGCTGCAAAATTGCTCGCGCCAACACCGTCCGCAACATTGTTGTAATTACGTCACACGTCACACTAGGAGTCCAGGACCCTTACCCGGGCCAGATGGACACCGTCGCAGGCGGGGAATAACCTCGAGCCTTGCCAGTGGAAGCATGGCGAGCAGTGAAAAAATCTCTTTAAAATTGGCGGCGAAATCAAATAAGGCCTGAGGAAAAACGCGAGAATTCTTTCGTATCTCCGAGGGAAGGAGCGCCAGCAAAATTGAAATGCGTACCTTAACTAAAGTCCCCGCGGCATAAAGTAGAGCCCAGAAGACGCCTACAGCGAATATCGACATGCTAGATAAATACTAATTCGAGATTCTTCTTCGACTGCAATTCAATAACCCGAATTCTGCGACTAACATGACTACTCAACGGCAAGGCACGGTGCGGGCCGGAGTCCCCTGCCTGCCAGCAAGCAGAAAGATTACCAGCAAATAGTTTGTTCAAGTATACGTATTCGAATATTTCATCGCAAAAGCCATACGGACAATAGTTTAAAGTCAGCCATCTTTGACGGTTGTCATTACCGATAGGCACTTGATGCCTAGTTTGTGCGTAATTTGTGAATTATGATGGGTGCGCAATTCTGAACGGGCGATGTGCAGAAGTCGCGTATTTCCAAGCAAAAATGGGCAACATGTGGCAGCAGAAGCTCCCCGATGCACGCGAACCGACGTCCCCCCACGTGTGCAACTGCCAAGTGGCAGGACGCAACGTGAACCAGGAGCAAACCAAATTGCCGTAGTTTGCGGACTTTCACAAAAAAACTGCCTCAAGCCAGCTTGCCGTCCACCCAGCGAGGCTCGCAATTGCCAATAGCGTGTGGCGACAGAGCAAGAACTACTAGATGAGCCTTGGATGAGCTGCAAATAATTTCGCCACGCGCGTTGGAATAAATATACAGTACGCCACGCGCGTGGATACTTAGGAGTGGCTGATACTAACTTCACATTTTACATCTCTGGTCTATAATTGAATAATAAATATGGCGTGGGATTCAATATCCGATTCATGATCAACTAATAACTAACTAGTTGGACAATAAATATTTTAAATACCCGTTTACCCGGAAAAATGTATGCACCCAGGATGCACCCGAAAAATTTCAACCAGCTGGCAAAAGGGCCGAGGCGTTCGGCAGTAATAAGAAAAACGAGCAGGAACTGTGCACAGGAAATAAAATTTTCGCCCGTGGGAACCCGGAACAGCGAGTGCGCCATGAATATTAGGTGGTCCAGTAATTAATTTGCTATAGGAGGCAGCGGCACCAGACAGCGGCGCCTCGCTGGCTCTGTCAACCCCTTTTAGCTTGCAATTTTGGGTTTGGGGGGCAAGCTCACACGGAGCCCATAGGAGTGCACTTCGAGGAAGACCGCAGATACTGCTGGCCGGTGCTTGGGAAAGCTAGCGTAGTTTGCTCGTGTTGGATTCCTCTCCCGTCCCTCCATCCACAGTCATCCGGTGAAGCATCCTGCTAGCACCGCATCTTTATTTTCCCGGAAATGGCTTGGACGAACTTCGTAATTACTGTTGCAGGCTTAAGCGCTATTGCTTTGATGATGCGTACCGATATCCGGCAGTCGGCGACGATGATGCGACGTAATATCCGTCATATACGTAACTGGTTAGAGGAAGAAAGTTCTGTAGCCGTGAAAAGGTGAGCAGATTCTTAGCTTGACAGCTTTAAAAGAACTTCCTTTGCCGTAATGCGTTCCCTGTTGTAAAAAACGTTTGGCGCTTGAAGTTTATTTCACGGGAGGGGCGATGTCAGCCAAATTCCTCCCTCGGCGGCAGGGGGCCTAATTTGTGCTTTTTGACTCTTTGGAGTTGCCCGTTGAAACGTTTGCGGTTCAGCCTGCCCAAGGATGGGATGGACATCCACAAGGAACCCCCCCCAACCAGCGCGGCGCCGAGCGCAACCAGCAAGGAGCCCGTGGCCAAGAAGGACTAGGTCATGGCCGTTGCGTAAGCTTGGCGCGCAAGCTTGGCGCGCTCCGCTCCTGGGTCATGTCCTGCGCTTGCGGTACCACGTGCACTGGGCCGTGCGCTGGTACCCGCTAGAGCCTCGCTATGTCAGTAAAGACTACACGACCATCCCGGCCAGGGTGGCCAGGGTAGCCCATGCATTCCATTGCCGGGCATTGCACCGATGGCCTGGAATAGCACCGGCGTGGCCATGGCATCGGTGCATGCGCTGTGGGAGTTGCAGCATGCACTTCCCGGGGGTGCAACATGCACTATGGGGGGTGCAGCATACACAGGTGGGCACGCTTCATGAGGGCGAGATCTCGTCTGTGGGGTCCGCTTGCTTGGGCGTGGCAGTGGCTCTGCTGCGTGCGGGGCGCCAAAGTAACACTTTGCAGGCAAGGTGTACCACGTACTTGAACTACTCCTTACATAACCACCCACAGCCCGGCAAAGGCCTACAGACAGCGTTCACTAGCGGGTTGTACACTTGGAAGGATTTCGCCCGCTGCAAACTGGCATTGGCCAAGTTAATTTCTCATGCATGTGGTGATCGATGGCGGATACAGGGCCAGAAAGCTTGTCGGGCGTTTGGGTTTTAGTCACAAACTTGGGCTGGAAGCATACTACTCCAAACTATCTAGAGCCATGGGCGAGTAAGGCCGCAGGTTCTCACTAGCGTTCCCTGCATGTAATGCTTTCCAAATCGAGAAAGGGGCACAAATAATCCATGAGACAACTAAACAGGGCAGAAAGTATTTAGGGAGCCCATGGTTAGGGCAACTCTGCAGCGCTTTCGCACAAGTGCAACTGATTGGCGTTTGATCGAGTAAATTCATGAATACAATCAAGGACAGGCATCACATATCTTCGGCCGCGGACCTGAATGGAGCAGCTTGCAAGCAGGCAAACTTTTGAACTCTTGCATCGTTTGTTGGTAAAAGACTAGTTATGACCGAGACATTATGTTCCGCCAAGTCCGGTGCTTTTGCAACGTCACCCACATCTGTTCGGTGCTGCCCCTTGGCACAATTGAGCTCAACAAACATCGTCGTGGACCGGCTGGATTGCGTAGTATCTAGTCCGCGCGCATCTGAACCCTGTGATCTCCTTTGCGGCCGTTCCGAGCCTGGCACTGGATTCGTTGTCCCCACCGCCGCGTCGCTACAGTAACATGATGAACATTATAATTTTGGCATACATGGGCCGAATGGCTTGCATCACTCCCCGGAAAGGAGAACTTTTGCGGTTGGACTGTAGGTGTCAGCTGGCGATGCCTTAGGATCCGAGGAGACGTCCTACCTATAGTCAGCAAAAGTTGGTGCGAGAGGTCCCCAGTTCGATTCCTGCCTGGATTCATTTGCAGATCGCGTTTTCCGCGGACCGGCACTGAACGCAAATGGTTTTCACCTTTGCGGCGTGCGAAATCAGATTACATGGGCATTTGGTTCCCACCGCACAGTTTGAAAGTGATGTCCTCCGGATTTTCGCCTTTGCACCGTGTGCACGCAGTTCTTGGACGTTTGGAGTCATGGTGCCCATGGCTAACATAATGCAATCGACTGACTAGCTAGACCTTTTCAGTGGTTTTCCATTTGCACCCGTATTTCCTGGTAAATGGTGGGAGAGCGATCGCAGTAATGGAGTGCTCACCACTAGACTCTCCCGGCCAGTTAGGTCGATCAAATGCACGCCCTGATCAAGCATGCCCTGTTTCCAGCCACACCGTCTAGGTCGGTCATGCTCAAGGAGACAACCAGCGCAGGCCAGGAATTGGGAGAATCCGGACCATGGTAGCTCGAGCTAGCCTGCCGTTATCTTTGCCGCGTTTTCGAGTCATTCAGGATGATGAATATGAACGGAGATGCATGGAAATGTGTAGCCTTGTGCATTGAAATCATGGCTGGCTTACGTGAAGAGCGACTAGATGACCTAGACGGCAGGGCCGGAAACAGCTTGCTTGATCAGGGCGTGTGTTTCGAGCCTAATTAGTGGCCGGGAGTGCATGTCTAGTGGTGAGCACCGTTGCTGCCAATTGCATGCCATCGCTCTCCCATGCCATTTACGAGGATATACCCGCAAATGGAAAGCCACTGAAAAGGTCTAGCTTGTCAGTCATCATTACGTTAGCTATGCCATGTTTCCAAACGTCAAAGAACTGCACACGGTGCAAAGGCAAAAATCCGGAGGACATCACTTTCAAATGTACGGCATTCATGAACCCCAAACCCACGTATGCCAGAAAACATCATGTTACTGTAGCGGTGACGCGACGGTGTGGACAGCGAATCCAGTGCCAAGCTCGGAACGGCCGCAAAGGCCGGAGATCTGGCATCACAGGGTTCAGGTGCGCGGACTAGATACTACGCGATCCAGCCGGTCCACGACAATGTTTGTTGAGCTCAATTGTGCCAAGGGGCAGCACCGAACAGATGTGGGTGACGTTGCACAAAAAACACCGGACTTGACGGAGCCGGCATAATGTCTCGCAGTCATAGTCTTTGACCAACAAACGATGCAAGAGTTCAACAAGAGTCTAGCTTGACGAAATAGACACGATAAAAAGAACAAAGACGGGGAAAATGATGCAACTGACTAAGGTCTAAGAACAACACCATATTTCGCTGTGTGCATGGGAAAGGAGACTGTGAATGTATAGGGGTAGCGAATAAAGGACTAATTTACTGGTATTTAGGATCCTTGCAAGCGCTTATGATCGATAGATAGCCGCAGGCTGCAGCCCTTCTTTTTATTATGGGTCAACGGTAAGATATCGATTGGTAATTGCAACTAGTTTTCTCCGACGTGATCGAGCTTGAGGGACGCTTGCGGGTAGATGCCAGCCGCCAGGCAGACCAGCTGTGATATATCAATTGGTTGCGAAATCAGGGTTGTCAAAAGCAACGACAGCATCGATCAATGTATCGACATGTACTAGTATGTGTGGATAAAACGCCTATAGATAGATATAAATCATCATCATATGAGAACATCATCATTTGACACATGGAGGCCATCAATCGATCAGAGATTCTCCACTAATGCAAGCTCATAATAAGTGTATAGATATATAGGTTTGCAAGGAGCCCGGCACAGTTAGTTAGATTAGGGATGCCAGTTGCTTCGGTTGGTATATACGTCGCCCGCAAAACAAAGCACTGATCACTCAATTCGGAAGGTACGGTTATCAACAAGATAGGAGATCCAATGAACAAGGTCAGCCTTCGTGATGATATAATTATAATTCCTGCACGATAGCACCTGCCGCAATTGTCCCTGAGAGCCAATGATGCGCGTTGCCGTGGGCTTAATTAATTGGTCGATGAGAGACACACGTGTGTATAGGTGGTTTCGCCCGTGAGGCCTACGTGCATACAGACGAGTAGTAAGGAGGCTATATCTAATAATAAAGGAGCTTTCAAATCGTGCAAATCTAGTATGGTCGGTATTATGGTATATAGAGTGGTGAAATCATAGGTGGCTATATGGGCCATTGCGCAGCGCACGTGACCCCCCTAGCTTGCCGCAGCCGAATCACATGTGTGGCGCGCGGCAATGATCGGGAGGCACGCTGGCTGCTGAGCTCCCTCTCCTCTCCACTATACCGCCACCGCCACCTCCACCCTCCTCGCCTCGATCCACCTCCACCGCGGCGCGCCACCCGGACCGACGCCATCAATGCCCTGGCAGCTCGATCTTCGACATCGACGCCTTTTGAAAGGAGAACGCCATCGCCATCCGGAGTGCCTGCAAAATACCGCAGCCCCGGCCTCATGCACCGCCCAGGCGATGAAGGACTGAGGACATTGCCGCCACGCCAGCCCCGCTGGTCCAGCCAGCGATGCTCCTCCCCCCCAGACCTGGGCCGCCATGCTGCTGAACCACGCACACCACCTCCACCACCTCCACCACCTCCACCACCTCCGCCATCGCTGCCTAGCCCGCCAGGCCCTGCATGAACGTAGGGTTTTCCACACATGTATAGGTCTTTAGAATCTTTGTACCAGGGTATGCCTCGCATTTCGGACGAGATTAGGCAGCGTAGGATGGCATTCACAGGACATCTTGCTCGCACCTGTCAGGTAGACACCGACCTCGGTCTGGCTGGCCCCCAGCGGCTTGGTTAGCCATGCAGGCCGGGCGGCATATCCTGACCTGGCCTGGCCCCAATGTCTATCTACCCAGAAAAAGGCCTCACTGTTGAGGGCTATTTATAAATTGGGTGTTGCATGTAATTACAATGAGACAACAAACTTTATTATTCCAAATATGAGCATAGGTCATGCAAGTTACATATTATGATTGTTTTGGGGTTCCCAGCAACTGTCTTGTATCAGTCATGTATCAAGGAGACAACCATGCAGCGCAATCAGTCATATATGCCCATGATCAGAATATATGCCCATACCTATTATTTAATTATGATTAATTTAATAAAACAGGGTGTCGCTGCGGCGGCCGCCGGCACCATGAATTAACACAACATGACCATAGGTAGATGCATAAAAAAGGCGCTAGTACTCAGTTCCCTCTGCCTTTCACGCATGCGTTTCGGACCTTGCGAGGTTTCCCATGACATGCACGGTAAGCATGGCATGGCATGGCATGACATGGCATACGTGCACGATCCAAAGGGACCACGCACACACATTTCGGACGGGGCTGTCGCGGAGCACCGCACTGCAGGCAGCACTAGCCTGCCATCATTGGGCATTCGGCACGTAACTACAAGGAATCCACAGCCTCTATAATCAACACACACAATGATCATGCATTAATTAATTAATTAATTAAACTTGTGCTCCCGTTGGGGAGTCACGGAGCACCGAAGTGCTTTTAATCCCTGTGGGTGCACAACAGGAGAAAGGGCAGAGACCCCCAGTCTCCTTCATGCCAAACTGCATGCCACAGCTGCATTCGGGCGTGCTAGCTAAAAAAGGACCTGCTACCGATCCGGCAAACTGTGGGTGCAATAATCTCGACCCATGTGAGCATATCATAGCAAGGAGCGTGGGCAAGTAATCTGATCGAAGCCATGACGTAGCATGGCTGTACAAAGACTAAGCTAAGGCTGTGGCTGGTTGTGTACCGTGCGTGAGCGGTGCACGTGACTAGGTATGGTGGCACAGCTAGGCATGCAAACATTCTAAGCATGGCTGCCATGGCAACAGTGACTACCAATGAAGTCAGGCTAGGGCTATTCTAGTCTAGCCCGCTGGGGGCGTCCAGTCATCTTGTGGTTGATCATCAGATCCCCGCCCCTCCAGTACACCTTGGGCTTCTGGCCGGGTCCTGCTTGTGGCGGAGGTATTCAGGCCACAGGTCACGTCGCTGTTGCTGCTGAGCGGGGGTCAGGTCGTCGTCCAGCGTCCAGGTGAGGTCGTGCAACCGCTTGCGACGAGAGAGGGACCGCTGCTTGTCCTCACGGGAGGGGAAGGTGAGAAGGACTGGTGGGGGAGCCGCCTTGTCCCGTGAGTGGGGAAGGCGGTGGCACCCACGCAGTTCTACCTCACCTACCAGGCCCATGAGGGTAAGGAGCTGGTCCTTAAGCTCGTCGGCTAGGGAGGTTTCAAGACCTCTCACCTGGCTTCTGGGGGAAGCGACGCAGCAGCACCCGGCAGTCGCGGCGGGCGCGGTCGGTGGCCTCCCGTTGTTGAGCCTTGCGAAGGTCTTCAAGCTCCTGGAGCTTCGTAGCGATGGCCTCGGTGGTGGAGGCGGTCGCTGTCCGCAGCAGGTCCTCATAGATAGGAGTCTGAGGGGTGGGAGGTCACCAGCATCCAGCCGGGGTGGCTGGGATGCGATGGTGGCCGTCTGCTCCGCTATCTTTGGGACCTGTGAGGCCAGGGCCTCGGTGTGGGCGGTGATGGCTTCAAACTTCTTCATGAGCACGCCGCACTTGCCCTCCACCTGGTTAAGGCGAGAGACAAGTGCAGCGTGCGTTTCCGATGCCTGTGCCGCGGTGTGCAGCGTCGTGAACTGGGGCTGGAGCTTGTGGACGGATCATGCATTATAATGATAGTTGTGACCTTCCAAGCGCATAAGCGCACTAGCCAAGGTCCTCAATACTGACGCAGTTATAATACTTTCCAACAAGGTTATATACAAGGTGATGCTCTTAAGGTAGCACATGTAAACAGCATTGCAAGATATACAAGCATGAATGGACACTCATAACCAGTTATCTGGACATCTAGCCGATTAGGGGGCCCTTCCAAGGCTGGCCTGTGACATGGGCACCGTAGCAGGAACTATCCGGCATGCTTCTTATGTACAGAGGGCACATACGCCTACACAACGGGGCTTAGACACCGTGGTGCTTTGCGTAATAGCTGCAGGCTGGTCACAATATTACTGCGTTACAACAGCTGTAACCGATGGTAGTAGCAGATGCGCCTAGAAAAGACGCGTCGGTAGCAAGTGATCTGACTAGCTGTACTGCATTTGAGGCTCATGCAGACGCAATAGTTCTGAGCTCCGCCGTCAGCCATGTCCGCTCGTGGCACCAGCTATTAAAAAATTAAAATTAAATTATAACATGCCTCCGTTGGGAGATCATGTAGCTCATGTTCCTTGATGGGTGGTGGAGTGGAGAGAGCCGCGTAATCGGAATATCCTAACGCTAATATATCTAGTCTAGAAAAATCCTAACTACCCTACTCATCAAAACGCCTCCTCCTCTTGGGGGGAGGTGGCTTGCCCACAGGGTCGGGCGTGTGAGCCTTGACAATCTTCTGCCACCGCGTCTTGTTCTGCATGGCAGTCCAAAGAAGGGAGAGAGAGTGGATGCGGTATTGAAACTGGGCTGGGACCAGTAGGTCATCCAGCAGCATCTGGACGTATAGTTCGTGACATGTTTCCGGCCCTACCCTTTTGGGAATGCCCTTGGGGCCAGGCCAGGTCAGAATGTGCTGCCCTGGCAGCCTGGCCAAGCCGCTGGGGGCCTGCCAGACCAAGGGCGGTGTCGACCTGGCTGGTGCGAGCAAGGTGTCCTACAAATGCTATCCTACGCTGTCTAATCTCGTCCGAAATACGAGGCATGCCCTGATACAAAGACTCTAAAGACCTATGCGTGGAAAACCCTACATTCAGGGCCTGACGGAGCATCCTGGTTACTGTGCCGTTGAGCCTGGCTGCCAGTGTGGGTGTGAGTGTCCACGCCTCGGCGCCATACGTGAGCACCGTGAGGACGAGGACCTTGAAGAGCATGCCGGCTTGCGGCGCTCGCCCAGGCCCTTGGAGCGCCAGTAGGTGTTGAGCGAACGTAGCCTAGCCCAGGCCAGGCCGATGCGGGTGTCCACATCGTCGGCGGTGTCAGGGAGCCAGCTCCCTAGCAGTTTGAAGTGATCTCGGAAGGGGACCGTCGTCCCGTCGAGCAGGCGCGGCACGGCGGCGGTGTACTGGAGGCCCCAATCACCATCGCCTCAGTTTTGACACTAATCTCCAACCCCACCGCCCGCGCCTCCAGGCCCAGACAGCCCAGCCAGGTCTGAATGTGCTCGGGGCTCGCGCGATGAGGGTGGTGTCATCCGCATAAATCAGGTCGGCCAGGCGGTAGCCAGGTTTAACCCCGCCGTGCGCGCTCTCGTTAAGGATGTCCAAGCCTGGCTCGAACCCCTTAAGAGCAGTAAAGCGCGCACGTGCCCGACGCGCATGACGTGATCCACGACAATAATGAACAGGTATGGGGACAGGACACAACCTTGCCACACCCCGTGGTGAAGGGGGAATGGTGCATGGGGTGGTGCCTTCCGCAGTCCGCACTACTGCCTGTGAGCCCTCATACAGTCGCAGAATGGCAGCAATAAACGCTGGTGGCACCCGATCCAGAGCTAGGATGGCCCAAAGAGCCTCCCAGAGGACCGTGTCAAAGGCCTAAGTTGATATAGTCGACAAAAATGAAGACCAGCGGCAAACTGTCAGGGGGAAGGCGACGCACCTCCTCCATCAACCGGCGCGCGACTAAACACAGCCATGACAGTGTTACGACCACGACGGAAACCCATCTGAGACTCACCCAGGTGTGGGTCCAGCGCGGCGCGGAGCCTGTGCAGCATCATGCGCATGAAGACCTTCAGCGCGGCGCTCTGGAGGCAGACACCCCGGTAGTTACCGGGGTCAGCAGCAGAGCCCTTCTTGTACAGCATGACGCGGATGGCCGTCTGCCACTCAGCAGGCGGAGGCTCGTCAGAAAGCAGGACACGGTTGCAGAACGCCAGCAGAAGATCCCTAACGGCCGGATCAGGGGTCTTCAGCAGCTCAGCAGAAAGGTGGTCGGCACCGACCGCCGCATCGTACCGCAGGCGAGCAAGGGCGCCGTCCAATTCCTTCAAAGTGAAGGGGGGGACGACGTCGTCGGTGGCAAGGCAGCCCTCCTGCAAGGCGGGGACTTGGTAGTCCGCGGCCAAGGAGGGGGGCGCTGGCGGCCGGCGGTGGTCCGGCAACCCCGAGGCGGGCGGCCGTCTCGGGGTGAAGCGGCGCGGGGGGGGGCGCGGGCCCCACCGGTCAAGGAAACATTGTGCAGTGGGCCAAACAGCTAGCGGTCAAGGCTGACCGGCGCTGTGCCGTCCCCCGTGTGCTCCACTGGGGTGCGCTGCCGCCGGCCGCCGAGCCGGTCGAGGTGGTACCACATGTCCTTGCCCTGGTTGCGAGCCTGACAGGCCTTGGCATCCGCGATGCACTGGGCCGCCTCCGCGTCCTGAGCGTGCTCGTAGGCCTCCACGAGGGCGGCCTTGAGCACTGGTTTCTGCAGCGGGTCCCGGTTTTGCTCAGTGAGGCGGTGCCGGGCGGCCAAGACCTTGGGGTCCTGGCGGTAGAGCGGGCCGGGGCGGCGGCGGGGCATGACCGGCAGGTGCCGGGCCGCCAGCAACGGGGCACGGGCCGCAAAGCCCGCAAAAGTGGCGGCGTTGGGGGCACCCGTGTCCAGCTCGTCGACGTCCGGCCGGGCGTCCAGGGCCGACAGGTACTCCAGTCGGCACCGGTTCCGCGCGTGCTCGGCGTCCGTCCAGTCCTCAGGATCTCCCCGGACCGGGCGTAGAGCAGACCAGTCAGGGCGGACCACTGGGGCGCGGCGCGCGGGCCGACGTGGAACCGGAGCCGAATGGTAGCGCACACCAACCGGTGGTCAGAGCACACCGTGGGCGTGTCAAACACTCGGGCGTCCAGAACCGAGGTGCACCTGGGCTGCCGTACCACCACGTAGTCCTAACAGGCCTGACGGCCGTTTGAGGGCCACGAAAAGTTACCAAGTCCTGTGAGGGATGTTGGAAGTGGCAGTTGACAGCAACCATCCCGCTATCCCGCAAAAAGGCAGAAAACAGGGGAGTGTTGTCGTTAGCTTCCGTGTCAGCAGGCGCAAAGCGACTGCCAGCAGTGCCCACGGGGAGCGTGGCATTGGCGTCGAGCAGCATAACCAAAAAGTGGCGGGCCGGGGTGACCCCCTCAAGGCTATGCAAGGACTCGAAGAACTGCTGGCGTTCCAACTCCTGAGGTAGACCACTACAGTGGGGTGCATAGCCCACCCCCACCGTGAGGTGGTGCTTAGACCTCCCCTCGACGGAGGTGAAATGTGCTACCATAAGGCGTGGTGTTAGAAACTTAAGCGTGCTGAGGCTAGCACCGCTAGCGGCGAACACAAAAGACCAACACCACCTTGGCCTGGTGTACCACTACCAGCGAAGTAAAACCGCCAGCCACCCGCTAGGCGATCAGTGCTCACCATGCCAGGTGGCACCTTGCGGCGATGCTCTTGCACGCCTAGAATAGACACACAATGGGCTGTGCAGAAGGCAAGGAGCTCTTCTACCCGATAGCTATGGCCGTCGTCTGCTAGTAATGTGCGTGCATTGAAGGTGGCAAGGGCCAAGGATGACTGCTGGCCCACCAGGGGCACCAGCTATAGCCTACCCATAGTCGGTATATATTAAAAAGATAATTACTTACAGCAGAGTGAAATCACTCAAACCAAAGCAAACGCCCAGCGATAAACCTATATACAGAGCCATGGCAAAGCTCTATACTTATATATATACAGGGATCGGACGGCCGCATGGGATTCAGGGGTCAGATCGATGTGCGGAGATTAATTAATTAATTAATTAAAATCATAGCTCCGTTGGGAGCATATGTAACACATAGCCCTGAGAAAGGGGCATCTATGGGTTTGTAATACAATCAGGGCTACAACCTGCAGGTGGAGGATAGTACAACTATCACCTGCTCTGGGTGCACAAGGTGCACTGGCCTGCACCGCCATGATGGTTCATGCCTCCTTAACAAGCACAGGCACCCAGGGGGGGCTTGAGGAGAGGGCCTAGAAGGCCTGCATGACATATGGGGTGGAAGGTATGTGGCTAGGCTATAGCTGGTGTACACATGGCATCTCAGCAGAGAGTAACTCCCTGCATAGGCATAGCATGGCTTAATTCTTAATGCAACATCCATGGGAGGTCCCATTGTAGGCGTGGCGTAGCTAAATACTGAAGGCATCATCCATGGGGGCCATTATGGGCGCACATGCGCGTGGGCCACATGCTAGGCTAGGCCTGACTAATCTACACTACTGGTATAGGTTCCCTAGTCTGAGGTGGCAGGAGGGGCCTGCCAGGGCTTGTGGTCAACGTGGATGACCGCCCCCTCCAGTACACCGGCTTCCCCCCTGCGCGCTGCCGGAGCTGAAGGTAGGTCGGCCATAGCTCGCGTCGCCGCTGTTGCTGGGCCAGGGTCAAGTCGTCGTCCAGCGTGAAGCGAGTCTCCGAGAGCTTCTTGCGGCATTTAAGGAACGCCAGCTTGTCCCCCATGTACTTAAAGGTGAGAAGCACAGGTGCCGGGCCAGCCTTACCCCGCGCGCGGGGGAGGCGGACAGCCGACATGTCCAGCTCACCAGTGAGTTGCATGGGGGCAAGAATGTCGCGCTTAAGTGCAGTGAGAAGGCTCGTCGGGGTCTCACCTGCCGGCTGGTCGAGGTGCTTGACGATGACGTTGTGGCTGCGCTTGTCGATCTCGGCCTCCTCGCGAAGGTCGAGGGCTTGTTGCTTGAGTTGTGCCGCGATGGTGGAGGTGGTGGAGGTGGTATGATGCAAGTCCGCCCAGGTACGTGGAGGGAACATCACTGGCCGGGCCAGCAGGTGCCGGCTGGGCAGCGATTTCCTAGCTGCACCGCCTGGGCGGTGAGGCCGGCGGTGTCATGCAAGCACTCAAGGGCGGTGGCGGTGGCTTGAAGGCGTTGGTCGAGGTCGAGGAGCTGGGCTTTGATGTCGGCGGTGGAGGCGGAAACGGCGGTGGAAGTGGAGGCGACGGTGGTGGCAAGGTGAGGAAGCTCAGCAGCTATCGTGCCACCCAGTGCTGAGATGTCGGCAGCAAGGGGGGTCACGTGCTGCTGGAAGGCTTCCGTCAGGATGGAACGGAGTGTGGGTGCGGAGATACTACGCGATCCAGCCGGTCCACGACCCGTTTGTAGAGCTTGTGCCAAGGGGCAGCACCGAACAGATGTGGGCGACGTTGCAAAAAACACCCGACTTGCCGGAGCATAATGTCTCGGTCATAGTCTTTGACCAACAAACGATGCAAGAGTTCAGCAAGAGTCGTGATGAAATCGACACGATAAGAACAAAGACGGGAAAAATGATGCAACTGACTAAGAACAACACCATATAATGCTGTGTGGGAAAATAGTTGTATACTCCCAACGAAGTTGTTCATAATTAATTAATATCGAATCTCTACTGGGTCCAAGCAAGTAAGTACTTGCACGTCATGCGCATGGGCATGCCACGGAGTACTATGCAAATCTCATTAGAAAATAATTACACGAGAGTTAATTACAAATATCGTCTGCATCATGCCCGCACCATATTAGGTGAGACAACTATGCCTGACTACATAGTTTAATCCCTTAGTTACTAGTGGGGGATCCAACTTACAGGGTCCAACTTACAGGTATAGGCTCGCTGCATGGCCCATCATACGCGCCATGGGCATGCATGCAGCTGAACCCAATATAGCGGTAGCTGGTAAAAAAGTGGGGCCAGGGGATTACCAAGGGCAGACCATTACACTGAAATATCCCAAAATTGTCCACAGCATGCATGCATGGCCGAAAAACAAGTATACTGTGTTGTTGCCGCCATGCGGCATGCGTTCGATTGTTGTCATGCACATGCTGGCGCAAGATCAAAGTTCCAAGATACTTTCCAAAATTGTTGGCTCCAACACGGCAAGCGCAGCGTTAGGTAATGCCTCGTGGAAGCCTATCCAACAGGGTTCCACACAAGCTGCCAAGTAGCTGCCGTTCGCCATGAATGAGGAGCTCGATCAGATGCTACCGCAGGGGTATAAAACAGGCACCGTTGGGCATCCTCTCGCGAGCGAAGGAAAAACTGCATGAGAGCTAGGGCATTGATCCGCCTCGATCAATCTTGCTCCGCAGAAGTACATGAATTCCAGGTACCAGCACGTCAAATCATCCCGGAAGTACTAGACAGACGCGGGCTTCCTGGTTACACGATTCCCTTTCCAGGAGGAATCTCAAAGGGGAAAAGGAATGGGAGAGACCAAATGCGCCCGCCCAATAAAGTTCGAAAGATATGACCAAACGCGCAACTCGCTGGGCTCACTTCATTGCTGGCCTCACTTAAACTTCGTCCCCCCGATCACAGCCTTGTGCCGCGCGATCAGCTCGGCCAGCTTGATCTCGCCGCGGGAGACCATGGAGACCTGCTGCGGCGAGAGGATGATCTGCGACTGGGGGTGGACACGGCAGAAGGAGTTCTGGCCGCAGGAGTGGTGGCTGAAGTCCATGTCCTCCACCAGCCGCAGGATGCCGCACTCGGTGCACATGACGCCACCCACCTGCGGGATGCAAGTGCAAGAGACAAGCCGGGGTGGACCATCTGTATGTTAGCTCAGAGGGCGGCATGCAGAGGGTGGCATACCTGGCTCACCTGTACGAATTCTTAAAGCACCTGTAATAATGCATAAAGCACGGGCAGCGTCCATGTGAAGAGGCCGCTCGAACCTCACACGGAGGCTGCCTGATACAGCACACATGGATCACTTGCGGGAATACATCAGCAATATGAAGTAGATTCCATCGGATATGCCACTTAGCACAGTAAGGGTTGCCTGACGCAGCATGTGTGGCTCACCTGCATTCACAAAACAAGCCTCATGACCAAGCCTCAGCCGCCATCGAGGTCCCCTAAAGGGACCGCACGCTCACCTGGACGGTTTGATAACGATTTGATAACAGCACATGATTGATAACAGGCATGTTATCAATCATGTCATTATAACTACATTATGCTTAACGCGGCACGCCCCGCCCACCTGCAAGAGTACCATGGACCGAGAGGCCATGTAGCACCCAAAGGGTGCCCCAAGGCGTGACGTGCATGCGGGGCTCACCTGCATGGTGGACACGCGCGGGCACACGCGCTGGTCGCTCCGCACGAGCGCCTCCTCGCTCTTGTGCAAGTTCCACTGGGTGCTGCCGTCCGCGGTGCTCTCCTTCTCCTTGCCCTTGCCCCGCAGCCGAGTAAGGAAAGTCCCCTTCTTCTTGGACTTAGGCAGCGGGCACGCGTTGTCGGGCCAGGGCTCGCCCAGCTCGGGGAAGAGGTCCACCACCACCACGCTGATGTCGTCGTTGCGGCCAATCTTGCGCAGCGACGCCTGGAGGGGAGAGGAACACGCCACATTGGGATTGGGGCCTCAGGGGGTTTAGTTACGCTGGATGGAAACAGGGGGCAAGGTGTAGGTAAATTTATAGATATCATGATACAAAAGGGAGAACAAGCGCAGCAAGAGGGTTCTGAACACGAGAAATAACAACAGCGCCGAGCGGCGTAGATATAGCAATGCTAGGTGGGCACGATGCGAGACAAGTACGAAGAGACAAAGCACAAGCAGCCAACACACGGGTACACACCAAAGAGCAACAACCCTTTCCCCCCACATCTTCATGAAGAATCAATGTACATGCGCCCCTACATTTAATGGGCAGTCCTTCCCCCCCCCCCCCCTGATGAGCAGCTGAAGTGCACACAAACATACACACATGAATGAACGGCAAGGGATACCGCCTTTATCGACAACAGCAAACGACCCCCGCTTCATGGGTCAGCAGATAAACACCCTACCACGTGCAAGCATTTTTACACTCATGAGCACCAAGCAACACCCCTGCCTCATACAACTATGAGCAGTCCACACAATCCCATTACATAAATTAGCAGCAAATCCCTAACGCCCCCTTTCGTTGATGAGCACCCCGCCCCCCGCCCCCCGCCCCCGCCCCCCCCCCCCCCCCCCCCCCTCTTACATTGATGAGCAGCTGCGGCACATCCTTGGTGCCCACCCCCACGGTCAACTGCGCCACCTCCTCGCTCTCCAGCGCGTCCCACAGGCCGTCAGACGCCAGGATCAGGCGCGCGGGGCACGCGGGCACGTCGTACTGCGCGATGGAGGGCGTGGAGAGGATGTAGGCGCCCATCTCGGGGTCGCCCAGCGCGCGCGTGAGGGCGATGCCTCCGGGCCAGATGCGCAGGGACCCCACCTGGGGGGGGGGGCAGCGGGGGAGGGAAAGATGAGGTACACAGGAATGCATACAATTGAATGAGTTTGGATGCTGTGAGAGTGCAGATACAAAGGGAGACGAGGCCATGTAGACATCGGACATGTAGACGTCATAGCACTATGGACGACGAAATGGTTCTGAATATGAAAGCTCCTGGGCGATGCAAGGTCCCAGAAAAGGCGCGAGGGTGGATTGGGATCAATGCAGCGTGCATCTTTTCCACTCCCTGCATCTTAGATGCTATTAATTCATACATGGCGCAAACTGGGAACCCTGCATTTGACAGATGAGCTAAACAAAGAAACAAGGGCTCAAAACTGATTTCCCGGTGCAGAACCATGATCGGTCAAACGAAAGCCTGAATTGTAGGTGCAAGGTACGTGTGCTGTTTTCCCGGTACACAACACATTCCGCCCTTGCTCCGATGTGCTGTGACCTGCAGCTGCAACCTCCCTTCCCCCTGCACTCAAGCCTGTCTCCTATGACCTGCCAACGCCCACTCTCATCACGCTCTAGCGCCCTCCCCACCACTTATTCAGTCACATCTTGCCCAAATGCCCTACCCCTGCCCCCACTCACAACATGCCCAAACGCACTACTCCCGCCCCCACTCACATCTTGCCCGTTCTCGCCAAACGCCTGCCCCACGAGGGCGCCCGCATCCATCACGCGCACTTGCCTGGAGGACAGAAAGCGGCACCCCCACACACAAAAGGCAAGGCCAAGAGGTGAGCGGAGCAGCAGAGGAAACGATACCACAAATAAACGGTGTCAAGAAGATGCACACCATGCCAAGCGCGATGGTCCTAAGCATGGGGAGGGGCGAGGCACACCCATCTCGCAGGTTGTGTGAGCCATGTTGCGGGCTGTGGGCCAGCAAGCCACCATTTGCGACTGTCTCCCACCAGGCAACTGACGTCAGGGGAGGGGGGAGGGGCAGTGGGCCCATACCGGCAGTACCCATGTAATGCAATTTTACTACTTCGAGTTATAATTGTGGGTAGTGCAACGTAGCGCATCTGGAAACCTGCAAACACCACTAGAAAACGCCTGCCGCTGCGTCCCTGCCTTCCCCCGCCCCAACCCCCGTCATATCCCTTTTACATTGCATGGCACCTTCTCGGCCTTGTTGGTGCCACAATCCCCCTTTGCATCCCTTCTGTCTTCCATGGCACCTACTCGGCCTTGTTGGTGCATCGGTGGTCGCTCGTCAGCTCGCGCACGCTACCATCCGGGAGCACCAGGATGCAGCGCGAGTCACCCACTCCCGCTACCGTCAGCTTCCAGTTGTCGACAAGCACCAGCGTGGCGGTGCTGCCCACCTTGCCACCTGGGGGAGGGATGGCGAGACGTTTCGGGTAACGCACACATTCGGGGTAGGGGGAGGGACGGGCAAAGTGGAGCAAGCCAAACGGGATAGGTGATGGTGAGGGAGAGGCAGAAAACCCAAAAGGGTTGGGGGATGGGGCGAGTAGACGGGAGGAAACCAAAGGAAGGGGAGAAAGGCAGGGGAAGGGGTGGCGGTCGATGGCATAACGTAACTGTGGTACAAGTTGCTGGGAAGGGATTGCAAGTCGGGAGGGTAAATGCGCCAGTGCCCGATGCGGATACAAGACACTGCGATGTGCGCGCGTCTGGTGAGGTGCCGCTATCCAAGGGCGGAAAGGGGCCAGGCGTGGCATGGGGATGGGCATGGGGGGACATGCGCACAACCCGTGTGTATCCAAGATCCCTCCAAAGCCACCAAAGCAACCCCAACGACCAACCGCACCGATCAAAAAAATTTGAAATGCTCACCTGACTGCACAAACGCGGCATCCACCGAGTGGAACCCGTTCACCAGCGCGTTGAGCACCGCCGTGTCGTCGCCGTCCTCGTCGTCGCCCTCCCCCGCATTTACCAGCGCGTCACGTACCGCGGGCAGCATGTTGGCCTGCGCAAACGCAGCACAGGCCGCGCCCCCGTGGCCGTCAAACACGCCAAAGCAGGAGAGGGAACGGCTGCGGCCGTTAATGGTGAAGGCCTCGTGCGGCGCCACCAGCGTGCGGTCCTCGCCCTTGAGGGAGAACTCGCCCGAGGAGAAGTGCACACGGCAGGGCACGCTCGCGCACATGCTCTGGGGGGGTGGGGCAGGGGGGGGGAAGGGGGGTTGCAGGGGGGCGGATTGCACGGGGTGTGTGCATGGGCATAGTGGCAAACGGTGGTGGCGATACGAGAATGGTCATGAGCGCACAAGTATGGCGGCAGAATGGGTATGCATGCGATGGCGGGTGTGGAAGTGTAGTCGTGGTGATGTGTGGGTGGTGGGTGTGGTGCACTGTGCTGTTTCCTTCAGAGCTGTGGCTGCGGCATCCATGTGAGCTAGGAACACGGGGGAGGGCTGCGATCACGACCATCATCATCACACTCGCGCGTCGCTGCTGGCCACGGCTGGCATGCGACAAGTGCTGGGGGGTTATCCTGGCGTTTGTGTCTCCCTGTGCCATCTGATATCCACGCTGTCCGCACTACTCCCCCCGCACACACACCTTCCGAAACAACGGGTAGTACGTCAAACATTCCTTCGCTACCTCTGCGGCATACCCGCAAACCTATATCCCCCCCCCCTTACCTGCCCCACTCACCCTTCCTCCCCTTTTCCTCCCCTTGGATCTCTGCGGCCGACCGATGACGCTATACTTGCTTTCCTTTCCTGCCCCACTCACCCTTCCTCCCCTTTTCCTCCCCTTGGATCTCTGCGGCCGACCGATGACGCTATATTTGCTTTCCTTTCCTGCCCCACTCTCCCTTCCTTGCCCCCCTCGCTTCTCACCTTGATCTCTGCGGCGGACCGCTGGCGCAGTGTGTCCAGCATGTGGAAGATGTCCGCCAGTGCCGCGCTCACCGAGGGCTTAACCTGGGGGGGGGGGGGGGGGACAACGGGGGGGGAAGGAGAGAGAGGGCAATAGGGAGAAGGGGGAATGGGATGAAAGGGGAGAAGGCAAGACAGGCAGCCGTTACCGGGTGGCAGCAGGGTCAGTGCATATGACCAGGGATGGGATTTTGGGAGGATGGGTGGTGTTAGGATGGGAACATGAGGTTAGATAAGGGGTAGGAAATGGCCGGGCAGGACCATTAGGGTAGGGCAGCTGGATGGAGGCAGGAGTCATAATCTACGAAGGAAGGAAAGGGTGCCCTAGGAAGGGTGGGGTTAAGGGTAGGGTTGGCATTGAGAACAAAGAGGGGGGGCAATGGGGAAGGAAGGTGAAGAGAAAGAGAGGGCATAAGCAACTACTAATGGGTGGCAATGACTATGGACAACCTCGTACCTTCACAGTAATGAACCTGTTTCAGCAATGTCTTAACAATATCAATGGACCTGCTCCAGGAAGGAAGCCCGCGTGTTAAGGAGACGCACGTTACAGTACTTGTTATCATGATGGACAATGCTCCCATACAACACGATCCTATCTGTCATGACAAGTATAATTATTACTACTATTGCCTTCAGTGGTACTTGTTATCATGATGGACAATGCTCCCATACAACACAATCCTATCGGTCACAAGTATAATTATTACTACTATTGCCTTCAGTGAAAACAAGTCGTTATGCTCACCTCCTCGGGGCGGCAGATGGTGAATTGCGACGCGTGCAGGATGGAGAAGATGTGAAGGATGTCATTCTGGAAGGAGAGGTGGTCTGATGTCGTCGCCACCTCCAGCACACCCAGCCGCCCGTAGCCGTCCGCACGAAAGAGGGGCGCAAAAAGGGTGCCTTTGACTGCGGACGTGCACAAAGGTCATCCACGCACAGGGCGGTGATACACACCTATCAGGCCACGCCGGTGCAAGAAGGGACAAAGTGTGTGCTAGGGACAGGTGCCCTTCACTGCAGGCATGTGCGTTGTACGGTTATGCATGGAGGCCAGGTCATGGAGGGAAGGTTACACGGGTGCGAGAGGGCGCCTATTTCGACTTTGGATCGTCGTCACAGAACGCATGCGATCAAAAGTACGGTACATAGGCGTGCAGGGCGAAATGCTTTGGTGAGAGGTAGTTTGAGGCGGTGTGACATGCTGACATTCACAAAAACGATCAGCGCGTGACATGGAAATGGAAGACAGACATGTATGCGACAGACCGCGTGGGGGAGGAATGCTGGAAAACACCGCCCCTGTCGTGTTTGCCGCCAAGCCAGTGACAGCACAGGCGTGAACTGCAGCTTTGCAGCGCCATGGCTTTGTGGGTGGATTCGCTACTATGTGCACGCCGGGCCATGCGCGAGGTACGGCATGCAGGGCCCAAACTCTCTCCCCTTGTGCCCTTGTGCCTGCAGGCCGTGTGGGGTGGCCACAACCGGCCAAAGAAACTGGTGAACCAAAGGGTGACGTCGATGATATGGCTACATCGCGCCATCCATCCCCTTACATCCTACATTGTCCATCTACATCCTATATGTATGCCAGCATGGGCGGTTCTCAGGTCCAGTCACGCGGCCCATATAGGCTCAGATTCCCAGCAGCGCAGGCAGCACCAGAACACACTCAGCATCGCACCACCCCCAGGTTGACAGCTGGCAGGACGCAGGTTTTCATGATGCACCACTAGCCTGCTTTGAACTATCATGCCTCCTACTTCTCTGCATCCGCTCAGGAGACGATTGCACAGAGTTTCCACACTGAACAAAATTCGGCTGAAATATTTTGAGGGCTGGCGGGCTGAAGGCCCGGATATTCGGTGCGGATATTTGGGACTGACCCGCATGTGACCCGCATCAGCGCCCAGTAGGGTCGACTAGCATTTCGGTCCTGCAACTATGGCCAACGTGAATGGGACCGCACCGGCGTGTTCACACCTCGGAGAGGCTTCAAGGACCGACAAGGCAAAAAACGGTACGGAATTGGTACGGATCCCAAGCCAATTCTGCGCAGTCTGGGGCGGGGAATGGGTGGGAGCGCGACAAGGTTGCATGGCAGTAGGTGGGACTGGTCTGGTCCAGCTGTGGAGCAGTCCCATTTACTCCCACCACACATGGTCACAAATTGGAAGAAAGACCAATTTCCAACAGGAGGAAGGTCACTATACAAAATCGGATGGAGTTGCCGGTCGAGCAGGAGTATTCCCGATGCGAATGCAAGTCACGGATTTCAGACACCAGTGCGGATCCCACCTCAGCAGTGATCCCCCCCACCATTCTGTCCTCCTCTTTTCCCACAAGATGACTAGCCTGCGACTAGCCCTTCCCCATCTCCTCAAGGGGAGATGGGGAGATGAGGTGTGGAAGTCGGAAGTTCGACTTCCACACCTCTCCCCCGCCACGTACCATGGCACTTCTGCGCAATGTTTCTTCTCAAGTACGTGCCGCTGTCATAAAACTGGCAAAGAACACAGCAACACCATCCAATGGACCAAGGAGCACGACCACACGACGCAGACAAGTGAGCGGGTGGGTGGGTGCGTGCACAGAAAGGTGCCGGGCTCGAGTACAAGCACACGCTGAGCGACCGGTGATTGTGTACAGAGGAAAGCCGGCGCCGTTCGCAATCTGGTGATGTCAGCACAAGGCAGACTCCAGTGAAGTGCCCTAAGAATGATCGGCTGCAGCCAGCCAAAACAACATTGTCACATGGTCACATCAAGAATCCTCTTGTCAAGAATGTACAACAGGCGATGACACACACTGTATCCTGCCATGCAAGGTTCTATCCTCGTTGCACTCTATCCTGCAAGGTTCTAGCGGCCTGAGCAGGGCGATAGATACGAGGACTGGTCATGCTGGATCCAGCGTCCATGACCGTGAGCTACGGGTTGCTTGCATGGCAACGCCCGCCAGCTAGGAATGCCGGGCAAGCATAGCGCTGGCCTGATACGCCCATCTCAAGACTTGACAAGCCAGCACATCATATAGCTGCCCTGGGTTCATCTCTATTCGTGCACCCGGACTAGGGAGAAGGGGTCGCTCTTGTAAAGCCTGGGCGGCACAGGCACATATGGCACCATCCTACAAAACACGACGGCCCAAATAGCCATTCTTCCCATGGGCAGGCAACTGGGCGAGGAGCATAGAGGCATCTAACAATGTGCGAGGTCTCAACTGCGCGCCATGCCGGCAAATTGTCATGCATCGCACAGGCAAGATGGCAGGCAGGCTTTGACAGGTGGGTTTGGCATGCCTGGACATTTGCAAGCATAATGGCAGGTAGGTGTGCTGCCCGGGACGTGCCAGGGTTGACGGTAACTTAAGTACCTGCACATTGGGAGACCACTCGTACATGCCACTCTTCCACACTCGGCCAGGCATGCCCTCCGTGGCGGCGAGGGAGAACTTGAATCCCGCGCTCTGCGCCCTGAACGTTGACAGCCCTTTTTTGCCCTGGACGCAGATGAGAGGTCGAAATTTAAAGAGCCAACCGCTTAGCCCAACGTGTGTTCATCATATGATCAGACGCCGGTGGCAGACAGTTGGGCGTTGGCACTACCACATAGAGAATCGGGTTTATCCCTGGTTTATTACAACTTTGTCCATGGGTGGATGACATTGACTTAACTTGTTGTATGGTCGCCAAGACTCAGGAGCAGCAATCGAAAAAAATTGTATATCATTCACGCAAAACTAAACAGCATCAAGGCTCGGGCCTTGATGCAGCGCGACGCGGTCAGGCGGCCGCGGGCCGGCTGGCTTCACAAATTCCCCGAAGCCACAAGAAAAAAAAAAACTAATATCTTGGCCCGTTAGCGGAACTTACTCCGACCCGGTATGGCGACGCATCCGTGGATAGTAACGAGCTGTCGTCTTCTGTGCTGCATGTGCCGTCTTGGGATCTTTCGGCACCTTTCGCAGGGAGCCAAGCCTGCATGGAGAAAATTTTGCGAAAACGTCCGTTCCGGTAAGCCCATTGAGGCAGTCTTTGGATTCAAGTGCACAGGACGTGTTGCTTTAGAAACTCGAGCACCAACGATACCTGTATAAGAACTTCGGGAAACCGCTCAGCAATGTGATTGATGACCAGCTCTAAGGTGCTGTGAACGTCCGCATTGTTATCTATCGAAGGCATCCTGACTGGTTCGTCCAGCTCTGGCTGAGATAATGGAGCACGAGAAGCTTGAGACATTGCAATCGCAATCGCCATTGTATTAGCTGCAAAACCCTGCCATGAATATGCAACGATATTCACGCCGCATGGATTGAATAGATCTCCGACAGCGTCGACTATTCTGGCACCGAACGCTGCAATGACAAATTCTGTGCCTAAGCGTAGATCGGCAGCAAATATAACGTCTTCAGACTTGGCACCGACATGTCTGCCGTGTCTACCGTGGGTTAATTGCTCCCTTTTGCGCGTTCTAGATGTGGAACTTCAGTCAGCTGTGAAAGGTTACTCCGCAACGTCACAGTGGCGTTAGAGGAAGGTCAGACATGGACACATGGTGGCGATTTTCCGGCGCATGTGACCACTGACCAGGCGAGGGCGTTGGCCTTTTCGGTAGGAGCAAGGGGTGCTTGCCCTCGTGCTGGCAGAATCTGACAGCGACCGCGACTAACCGCCCCCAGGTCCGGTTAAACATCTGCCGGAATTTCGTACGAACAAATTCCCTGCCTCACGTTGGCCAGCTCACTCAATGTCGGACCGCTTCGCTCCAACAAGGGATGGGCCGGGTCCGTCTCGCTCTTCATTTGTGGCCAAGTCTCTGATGCTGAATCTTCGTTGAGAAATACGGGTTGGATCCGGACCAGCGCTTCGTTTACAGCCGGATCCGTCGGATCCGGCTGCCGGATCCGGACGGATCCGGCTGTGGAGAAAAGTACCCGGCGCGGATCCGGCCAGACGGCTGGCTCTCCTAGGTGCCGGCGCGGCGGGGCCCACCTCATGCTGTAAGGTACACAACTTACACCGCAGCCTAATATACGGTATCCGGCCCTCGGCCTCTGTAGATTCTCTGCTGCCCATGTGCGGCGTGGGACACAACAAGAACAACAACAACAACACCGCAGCGCCGGCACCCCTTGCATTTTGGAATTAGAAAAAAGCGTTTTATTGGTTGCAAGTGCTAATGTGCCCGTCCAATTAATTAGTGATTAGTTTGTTTGTTTGGTTACCAAACAACCGTTGAACTAGCTGCGAAATTTAATAATTCTTTTTTTGTTTTATAACCCAGGCTACCCAGCCGGCTGCACTAGGCTGCACTGCTCTTTTGACGGCTAGTAAAACTGAGCAAATTTTTCAGCCAGAGATTCTTTGTTTTTTACCGCAAAAGAAGCGCTTCAGTTGGGCAGTCAAAGAATATTTATTTACACTTTCTTTGTTTGTTTGGTAGCTATGAAAAACGACAGGGGAGTACGCTCAGGAATAATTATTTTTTAAAAAATTAAAAGAATCTTTTGTTTTATTTATCGTTGCACTCAGGTGGTCGACGCCGCGCCTCATAATTATTTAGTAAAACAAACAATGTGAGGGGTGTAGTTTTCAAACATCTATCAAGTTTATCAACCAGCATCATTCCCGCGTTCCATGAGTGCCTCCACACTCCTCAGTCCACAGAGCCAGGTACTTGGCCAGCTCGTGGCCGGCCCACGCCGGCTATTGGCCGGCATTCGCCGGCTACCGGCCAAGGAAAATTGTTGCCGGCGCGGTGCCGGCTGTGGAAAAAAGTCTAAACGAAGCGCTGATCCGGACGCCTGTTGTTGTTGACTCCCACGCCGCATATCTACTACAGGGGTGGGGATCACTATAGCCTAACCAGCCTGTACTGTAATGTATTCGCAACTCAACTCAACTCAACGTTGACGCCGCATACGGGAATATGCGTTCTCAACAACGCCTCAGAGATTCCGGACGCTGAGATTCCGGACGCCTGTGCTCAGTGTGCTGGCAAAAAAAGTCGTGATGACTACGGTACAGTCAGGGTAGCCTCAGGTGTCCTTACCGTTGTTGTTGTTGTTGTGTCCCACGCCGCAGTCAGCAGCAGATGTCCTTACAGTACAGTACCTTCAGTTCAGTTCACTTCAGTTCAGTGGTTTCCCTCGCCGCACATGGTACAGTACAGTCATTCACGCTTGGTTGGCTTAAGTTCACGCCTTCGGTTGGGTCGAATTGGATTTTGGCATTCTTAGTTCAAAGCAGTTCAGATTAGTATTTTTTTAAGTATCTTTAGCTCAAATTAGTAAAATTAAGTATCGTCAAATTAGTAGAATTTAGTAGAGTCATTCACGCCTTAAGTTGGGTTCACGCCTTAAGTTGGGTTGACCCCTCAAAAACCTCGGACCCAACTTAAGGGGAGGGGACATGCCTAAAGGGCACTTTTATGGAAACCATACCTATGCATGTGCTAAAAATCCAATGATGATTGGGGACCATAAATATGATTTTAAAAAAAAATTCCAGCCACTTGGGGGGGGTACTAGCCCCCACCATACACCGGTAACGCGCTAAAAATAGAAAAAGACGCTATTTTAGTCACATTTTCCCTAGGACAATGGGCAAACATATTGGGACCAAATTATATATTCCCGCATAGTTCCCCCACTTTTTAGAAATTCTACCTAGTTGGGACCAAGAAATAAGCATGTTTACTCACGTTGATGGATTTCCCGCAAAACAGGTACTTTTTTAATCAAAAAAAAAAATCAAATCATAAACGCATCATATCATGCTCCACCATATATTCCCAAATATTACAGGTGGGGGGACATGCAGCCCCAAATTTTCAGGTCATTCTGACAAGCGCAGCTCTAGTTGATGGATTTCCTAGGTATAAGCCACCTGTGACGAAGCTAAGGGAGGTTTTTAAGTGTATCTTACCACATAAACACCGCTTAATCCATCCAAACCATGCAAAAACTGGCCAAACCACATGCTGCCAACCTCTGCACATATGGTACCTCCCATGTTCAAGGTTTGACGCCATTCTGACAAGAACTGCCCAAGTTACAACCATTCCAAGACGGCCACCCATGTAGACACTACAAGGAAATTAGAGTAACCATTCAGCCACACTAGCACCTCCTTCTTCATCAAAGACATCTGCAAACTGACCAAAGCACACATAATTAACTCTTGCATGCTGACGGCAACGCATGCTCAACGTGGGGGGTCATTGTGACAAGAACTACTCAAGTTGATGGGTTTCCTATATGACCACCTGACAAGGCGCGCGGACCACTCAGTAAGTTAGTGACCCCACAGTGCCACTTAATATGCCATCCAACATGCACCAAAACCATGCTGAGTATGTTTACAATGTGCGAAGGGGTGGCCACGCACCTCATATGTCTTCATCATCCCTCCACTGAGCATGGCCAGCCTTGTAAATATGTGCATAGCCTTGACGATGGTAGCAGTTAGAATACGAACGAACCGACTTGGTACAATGCTTGAGAACACAGAGTGCTGAGAGCAATGAATTGCTTGGTTCATTAGAAAATAGGTTTACCCTTTATCAACGTTCCTCTCACTGGCTGCGCCGCCAGTGACCGTTGGGTGCAGACCGTTGGCCCGAGGCCGCACGATGACAGGTAGCAGTCTAGTCACTGCATCGTGTGATCACAGATCAATGCACGATGCAGTACGGTCCCTATCTAGTATACTCTAGTACCGTCCAATGACAGGACACTACGTATACTGGGTACTGACATCTGTCACGTACCCCAGTACCCAAAGTACCTATCTAGGGAAACGTATGCGACTCGACTAGCATTCCTATCTGCATAGCCCACGTGGTATTTATATTCACATACCAACGTAGGTTTACAAGGCTTATTCATACGTTGTATTCACAATGCCTTTGAGACTTAGTCTACAGCAAAGCATGGAGACTAACTCCAGTATTGTTCTGGACCTGTCGCTACCTGAGTGAGCGACGCAAGCGCATTCTGTTCAAGGCCCTTGTCCTCAGCATCCTCCTTTATGGCTGCGAGGCGTGGACCCTGGACCAGGCGCTGAGCCAGCAGCTTGACGGCACCGTCACTCGAATGCTCCGTCATATCCTCGGCGTCCGCTACCAAGAACGCCGCACCCGGGCCGAGCTCTACTGCGAGCTCCCTCTTGTCACCCATACCATCCGACACCGCCGCCTCCTCTTTGCCGGCCATCTTGCCCGCACAGACCAGGTGAATACCGATGTGGGCCCTGCCGGGGGGCTTAACCCATAGTCCGGAAACTGGGCGATATATCGCCCAGTTTGACCCCCGGTGGCGCGGCGATTAATTCCAGGAGCGCCGCGCCACCCGTGACGGATGTAAGTTGTCCGGTGGGTCTGGGAACACTTAGGGACGAAGGTGATGCATAGGTTTGGGGGTAATATTCGCCATAGCCTGGTAATTACAACGTGTATTGAGAAAGTATCACGTGACTTTGGCGGGAAATTTTCACTCGCGCGCGCGCGTAACTAGATATGGCTGCCAGCGTGCCGTTGTCATGGAAATTTGCGTCTCGCGGCTTGTAACGGTTCAGAATGTTGCTCAGAATGATGATGCGTGATTTTCGTAGGTCAGGGGTGGCCAGATGTATAGCATTGGGAAAATACAGGTAGGGAATTACTGATTTCTTGGTCGCCAGTACCAGATGAGTAATGGCACGTCATATTTCGATTTTCTTCTTATGGCCGGGCAGGCTTCGCCAGCCCGAGCACCCAGTTTTGGTACTGGACATCCGCAGCAGCGTCCCTGTGAATTCGGATGCGTTTATAGGTCATCTTTGCACAGAACATCAACCTGGTAATCATGGTGGATGCATGCATTATCAGGCTATGGCGGCCTATGCCTGGAAAGCATTAGCCCGTGTGAGATATGAGGGTCCCGGCCAGCAGAACCCGGAAAGGTCGTGATCGAGCCAGGTACGGCAACGTGTTTGCATGTCGTTTGCACGGGAATCTGTCGTTCATGCATCCTTGTTTCACGAGTGTATCAGTGCCTCTTGCAGCAGGTTTCCATGCCTGCTGTATGAGTGCTATTAGCCCCAAATCTGCTCAGTTTGTGGTGTTTCTTTGGAGGATGCCATTCCGTTGGTGCTGGTTTAGCAACTTCTTTGTTTTCCAGCACTTTTGACAGTCCTATGTGGCTGTATACAATGCATAAGTGTGTGGCAATTCATGGATAGCTGCATACGCGCGCGTAACCCACACACGTAAGTGAGCGGATTATATAGGTCAGTTGGGCTATCCGTGCGGTCTGACCCAAGGAAAGCATGGTGGCACTATCTATTGACATTGTCCAACCCCAGAATAATTTTTTAGAACCCTCCCTGCAGGGGTAAACTACTAAGGGGATTTCCCTTGCCTGAAAATGATCGTCTTTTGGCCAACTTTGACATTAAATATCTTGCAAACCACTTTATAAACTCATGATATTATTGCATATTCTGAAAGCCCTTGAAGTGTAGATATTCCTGGCACCTTTGTTGGGGGTATTTGGAGTTGTGGTCTATGAGTTATGATTTTTTTCATTTTCAGGGGTCAAAAAATGCCAAAAACCCATTCCCGGACTATGGGTTAAGACGGGCCAACCAAGTAGACACCTCCTCCTATGGCAGGGTCCCCTTGTCCCATCGCAACCCACTGGCAAACTTGCGCGCGCCGGGCACCGGCGCGGCGCGACCCGGACCTATATGTGACACAACTGCTTGAAGATGCAGGGCTTCTGGGACTATCCGTACTCCGCGCCCGCATGATTGACAAGGAGAAATGGGCTGCCATCTGCGATAAGCACCTTCCCGAGGGGTTTGCTCCTGTTTTCTCCCCACGGGCCCCGCGGCCCGTTGCTAGCCAGGGTAGAAGTCCGCAGGTGGAGGTTATTGGTCCTGAGGATAGCCGCTACACTACCGCCTCGTCTGCCATTACAGTAGAGGACAGCTCGGATGAGGATTACATCCCCATCTAGTGCTTAACGGTTGGGGGATGATGCAGACGATATTTGTTTAAACTTTTGTGTAATTATTTTTCTAATGAGATTAGCATAGTACTCCGTGGCATGCCTTGCGCATGACACGCAAGTACTTACTTACTTATTGTTTTATTATTTGCAGGTCTGCACCCCCAACATTATTGTTATTGTTTTTAAGTTGATTAGGGGTACAAGAGAGACATGGCTGGTTGAGCCAGATTGGTTACAGCTGGCTGTTCTGGCCAGGTGTTATATTGCACATTAAATAAGGTGTACACAGCTGGCTGGTTTGGCCAGTTATTGGAGCACACATTACGTAAGTGGATACAAAGCTTGTGTCCTCAAGCTGCAAATGGATACAAATCTGACCTAGCCAGCACTCACACCCCACAGCAAATGTGTTGAATTTTATGGCGCCCAGCAGCTATCGCTGTGGTAGGGGGGTGTGGTGGTTGTGGACTGAGCTATGGCCAGTCATTTATTCAAACACTGACTCTGATATCATAGGGGTTCATGTTCTGAAAGAGGAGCTGGTACTGTTGGCCAGCAGCATCCCGCAGCTTCGTTAGAGCGTCTGCTGGGTTGTCCTCATCATCCACATGAGTCCAGCTGGAAAAGTAGGTTGCCTCCTGTTTGAGGATCACCCAATCCAGGTCAGTGTGGACAGCAGCACAAACAGATTTCTTGGTTAGAAAACTGATCACAGAGTAGCTGTCAGTATAGAGATGTGAGATGACATTGCATGTGCTGCCTGCCTGGGTTTGTAGCCAGGTGAGCATGTGCTGCAGGGAACGAGCATGCAATGCAGCAGACACCACAGCACGACATTCAGCTGAGTTGCTGCTGCCAGGTTTTCTGCGGTGTAGCCTGCTGTACTAGGAAGTGCATGAGGGACATGTAATCTGACCTGTTGGTGAGAAAAAACAGCCCTGATTCCCGTGCCCCCATCTGATTGATTGTTCTGCTCTCCATGGAGCTGTCCATGACACTGTGTATGTGGATGTCTTCCATCAGATTCAGGCCATGGAGGATGAGGGGGGGGCAGTCATGGATCAACTTCCTGATGTGACTGCATTTTATTTTGACTAGAACATCATGGGTGACCCTGCTGATGACAGCTAAGGGGGCCCCACAGATGGCTGACCACCACCCCAGTTTGCCCTGAACAGTGGCACACATGTGTAAGGGGAGGCAGGTGTGATGCAGCAGATCTAGACAATCTTGAATATATTCTGCAGGAGGAGAGAGAGAGCAGACCCATTGATCTGGCTGCCTGTGCAGCTGCAACATGATGCCACAGAACTGGATGGGGGTTGTGCTCAATTCCACCTGTTTGCCAATCTCATATGATTCCTGGACCTGCTGAATAAATGTTTCCACCTCAGCTCTAGGCCCACAAATGAGTTGGTCATCTCCATGCCACACAAAGAACAGCAGTCCAGAGGGGGTGGGTACAACAAAAAAGCATGGGTCCAGGTCATCATACGTGGCCTTGAGCTTTTTGAATACTTCCTCTGCTGAGTCTCTGAAAATTTTTGGGGCACTGACAAGCCCTTCCACCCCAATGTTAATGATAAGGTGGGGCTCATCAATGTAGGTTTTCCACACATCTGGGGTGTCTACCCAGTACACCTTCCCCTTCCACACAGATTCAGCCTTTTCTGGGTCCCCCCTGAGGAAGGCCCTTTTAATATCAGTGGCTTTGCAGACATAGTCTTGGCCTGCATTGAGGTTGTGGAGGAATAGGGAGAGCATGATCCTGAGTGAGGTTTGTTGCAGCCCAGGTGTGTAGGTTTCCCCTTTTGGCAGTGTGGATGTCCCCTTTAATTCTGTGACACATGGTCTGGCATGGAAGATTGGGGAGCCCACTTTTTGTGGTTTTTGTTTGAGAACAAATTTTAATCTGAGCTTTTTGGCTCCCTCTGGCACGTCCCATGAAGGGGTGACAGGAGGTTTGTATTGAGGGTTTTTGGGGTTGGGCAGTGTTACGTCCCTGCCCAGACACACCTAGCCTGAGCTACGTAGCGAAAGACCCTTCTTGCCGGAATTAGGAATAATTCAAGATAGCCTAAAGTAGGTTGCGCTTCACGACGTGAGTCGTGAGATATCTGGCATCACGGCTTGATGCCAAGCTAATTAGTACACACTTATATTGGCTAGCAATACCAATTACAAATGGATAATTGCCCCGGGCTCAATGTGTAGGCGTATTCGCACTTATCATTCATTAAACCAAGAGGACGAGACTCTCGTCCTCGGACCAATTTAACCTAGGTTGGTTGCGGCGCAGATACACGCCAATTTCCCTAGAACAATCCGAGTCACTCATTCCACGTAGGATCCGGGCCGACATCGACCCTCAACTATAGGATCCACGCCTAGAACTACTGACGGACTCAGAACTGGCGCGGCGCCACAGCACCGGCCCCTAAAAGGACAACCTAGGACCAAATAACTAGTCCAATTCACACAATAGCCAAGGTCCATAAAACCCAAGTCCAATAGACCAAACAGCCTTAGTAATTTATTCCATTGTTACGTCCGACCAAAAGGGCTGGGACGTAACACTCCTCCCCCCCCACGGGGGTCGGTAGTCCCTACCGTACAAGTTAGATTGGAAAAACATCGCTACTATAAGAGTACTATGTCCCAACCTCGGTTCACCCGCAGGTCAGTAATGCCAGTTCCTCTAGAAGTTGATACACAGGACCAACTCTGACGTAGTAGTAAGACTCTGATGGTGACTGGATCAATCCGCTATCCGTCACGAAAAACTATTCTAACCACTCTAGCGTCCGCCGCTAGTGGCACGTCGCTGCGACAGGACTTCAGTGAGAGCCCTACGCCCCGCGTGGGTCATCTGTGAAGTCATCATCCCGGGGTGCGAACACAGGTCACACTCAAAAGCCACCTGGTAGGGGGACACCTTCTGCCGGCCCAGCTAGCCTGGACAGCTCCACCCACGAACCTCTGGGCCACATGGACAGGAACCCAGCGAGGTACTGGGGATGGGTGAACAGGAGTGTCAGCGCCGACCGATCCACCACCCCACAACGGTGCTCGCGAACAAAGTGCACCCCCATCATGAAAACCTCCGTACGCACGTGATCATCGTTGATCGACGCCGTCCGGGCCCCTGCGATATCGGGCGCCACCAGATTAAGAAAGGCACGCCCCTCCGCTGGAGCCACCTTGGGAGGCGTCACCACGTGCCCCACCCCATCGACCTGATATCGCCAATCCCACCAGTCTTCGGACCCGAACCGCACAGTATGCCCCACCGCAGTGGGAAAACGAGGGTCGTCGGGTTGCGGCAGGGGCAGGGGAACCTGGGGCAAAAAGGTGATCTCTACCTGTTCCCAGTAAGCCCCGCGATCCACAGCGAACCAAGGACCCGCTTGAAACACCAGAGGAGCAGGTAGGTGCGTACCCGGGGGAACCTGAAAAGCCGGAGGTCCCTCGAATGTCACACAAAGCTTCTCCGTGCGAGGTCCTGGCCCACCATGCCTCACCGCTCTACCCGGTACCGGCCGTATGAAGTCCCCCACTGACCACTCCTCGTGAGATGACCCAGGAGCCCTGGAAGCCGCATCATAACCCACTGAGGTGGCTGCAGAATGATCGCCTTGACGACCGTGCTGGACCATCAGGCGCTGTATCAGGTCCTGTCCTGATTGTACCGCAGCTACGAGCGCTTCCAAACGCATCACGGGCTCCGCTGGTACCAGAATGCCCGTTCCGCTGGGATCCTCCGCGACCCGAGGTCGCGTCTCTGTCATGGTGTGTAGGCACGGTTCCTCCGCGGAAGGGTGCGAGGGTCGACCCGACGAAGTGGGCCGGATGTGTCCCTCCGCAGGACGTGGCATTGATGAGCCGGCTGGTGCAGGCCGGGGACGTGGTTCCAGGGAGACTAGGAAGGTAGGCTCCGGTGGTTCCAAGGAGACAAGGAAGGTAGGCTCCTCTTGGCCCGCAAGTTAGGTTAAATAGTGCCGGAACCTTTTGCCGCCTGAGGCAAATCGGTCCGTCACACTATTTTGCCCGGAATAACCACTTCCGAGCACCCAAGTTAATTCGGCCGAATTAGCTTGGGTGCTCGGAAGTGGTTATTCCGGGCAAAATAGTGTGACGGACCGATTTGCCTCAGGCGGCAAAAGGTTCCGGCACTATTTAACCTAACTAAAACCTGTGCACCTTGGAGGTCAGGGGTTCGAATCCGGACAGCTCCGGCGCATTTAGTGGTGCGTGCTCAGTGGCCCAGGCGGATGTCTCATATTCAACCCACCCTCCACGAGGCCAGGTTTTAGTTAGGTTAAATAGTGCCGGAACCTTTTGCCGCCTGAGGCAAATCGGGCCGGAACACTATTTTGCCCGGAATAACCACTTCCGAGCACCCAAGTTAATTCGGCCGAATTAACTTGGGTGCTCGGAAGTGGTTATTCCGGGCAAAATAGTGTTCCGGCCCGATTTGCCTCAGGCGGCAAAAGGTTCCGGCACTCTTTAACCTAACTCCGCATCCGTCGGAGGACCTGAGGGGGCCACAACCGGGGGCTCGCCCCCGGCCGGCTGTTCTGTCCTAGCCGGAGCAGCTCCCGTCGTTTCCGACCGCGGTCGCCGAGACTCTCGCTCCAATTCCACCGCCGACCCCCACGTGCGCTCCCAGTGACGATCAGCCGGGCGACGAGGTGGTGGTGACGCTCGACGAGCAGTGCGTACCTCCGTTCCCGAGTCCGAACGGGAACGCGAGCGCGAGGACGGTGAGGGCGAGCGCCGACGTGCAGGTCGTTCCGGAGCACGCCGAGAATCTGGTTGACTGCCCCCGCCCCAACCCGTGGACCGCGGGCGAGACCCGCGCCCGGGTGGGCGCCCCCAGCCCGTCGCCGGCGGTGGCGCCTCGAAACGCGTCACAGGACGATGTCCTGCGCCGCCCTCCAAGGAGCCCCCAGAAGGTGGATCCCTTGGAGGAGGACGAGGAAGAGGGCGTGGAGGGTAGTCATCAGAATCGGAGTCGTCATCCTCGCTCCCATCATTCTGGTCTTCGTCATCCATTGCCACGATGCGATCCAGGGCCTGCCGTAACGAATACTGACCCGCGCGCATACACTTCTCCACCTTGTGTGAGAATCGTCCGATCTGTGGGCCCTCTACCAGGACCCAATCGCCCACTTCAATGGACGGCGCCCGGTTATCCCGCTTGCCGGCTGTCCTCTCCAGATACCGCTCGGTCGCGGCGCGGTAGCCCTGGACTGCACTGTTATGAGCCTGGTGCATCCGCTGCAGCAAGCGATCAACCCCTTGGCGTGTGTCCAGCTTGACCTGATCCTCTCCCAGTCCGGGGCTCATAAGCAAGTCGGGAGGCGTGAGAGGGTGCCTGCCAGAGTTGAGGAAAAAGGGGGTAAATCCGTGGGCGGCCTGGGGGGCATTGTTCAGGGAGAACTCCACCAAGCCCAGAAGTTCCTCCCAATTGCTGCCCACCGCGTCGGTGTAGTGTCGCATGGTCTCTTGCACTGTGCGGTTCAACCGCTCCACCAGATGTGACGACGAACTGTGGTAGGCCGTGCCCAGCGACACCTTGGTGCCCAGCCGTTCGAAAAACTCCTGCCAGAATTTGGCCGTGAAGAGCTTGTCGCGGTCGGAGATGAACTGTCGGCTGAGCCCGTGGAACCGGAACACGTGCGTCAGGTATATCTTGGCGCACTCCTCCGCAGTGAGGTCGGCCGGACACGGGGCCAAGTGACACATGCGCGTCAGGCGGTCCACGAACACCAGGACCATGCTGTTGCCGCTCTTCGCCTTCTTGAACGGGCCGATGAAGTCCATCATGATAGAATCCCAAGGACCCATCGGATCAGGTAACGTCTTGGGACGGCTTGCGAGCCCGTGTTCCTGGACTTCATGATCTGGCACGAGGGGCACTGGCGCACATATGTCTCAATATACTCCTTCATCCCTGGCCAGTAGAAATGTTTGCGGGCCCGAGGATAAAGACGGTGGCTTCCTTGATGTCCGCCTAGAAGCGAATCGTGGAGCTCGTGAAGCAAGGCGGCCCTACAAAGCTCCGGGACATACAGCCGCCATTCCTCCGGCTGGACACTCACGAACAGGCGTCCATCCTGGAACTTGCAAGGGTAGGCACCCATCTGCTGGGGATGCGCCCGGATGGCTTCAAGCGCCGCTTCCTCCGTGACCGTGAAACGACTGATCATCGTCTCCAGGTCCGACGTGACTGTGAACGCGTCCGCGGCCGGGTCTGTCTCCGCGCTCGCCTGGTTGACGAATTCGGAGAAGACTGTGGGCGGGCCGATCGGCTGAAGCTGAAAAATTCCCTGGGGCGGCACCACATGGCTAAGGGGCATGCGCGTATGCGATCCCTCCCCCTCCCCGGGGGCGTCCACGTCCTCGTGGGCACTCGTCTCCTCCAAGAGAGGTGACAAGTCATCGCTGGTGGTGTGTCCCAGATGAAACAGGTGGCGGGCCCGGGGAGACCGTGGCTCCGCGCCGTAGGCGGTCCCCGGGGCGGCCACTGGTACGCAAGTGGTATGAAGCACATCCATGTCCTCGTAGAACCAATAGTCCGCCCGTCGCGAAAGGGCGTCTGGCACCACGTTGTCCGCGCCCTTGACGTATTGGATCTTGAATGGCGCAAACTGTGACAAGTACTCCATCCACCGCGCTTGGCGGGGCGTCAGGTTGGGCTGCACCAGGAGGTGGGTGAGCGGCCGGTGGTCGGTGTGGATCACCAGGCGGTGGGGGTCGAGATCCCCCTGCTCACTAATGGCCACCGAAAACTGGGCCCCCAGAAGATGATGACGCCACGTGTGGCAGCTGTAGACTACTGCCAGAAGCTCCTGCTGATGCACTGGGTAATTCCGCTCCGCCGGAATCATTGTGCGTGAGATATACTCGATGGGCTGAAGACCCTTGCCTTGGTCCTGCAGGAGGACACCCCCGATGGCCACCTTGCTGGCGTCCGTAGCCACGACGAAAGGAAGGGCCGGGTCCGGCAGGATAAGGACTGGCGCTGTGGTGAGGTGGCGCTTAAGCGCCTCAAAAGCCTGTTGGCACTGCTCAGCCCAAAGGAACGGGGTACCCTTCTTGAGAAGAGCGTTGATCGGGGCGGCGATGGTGGCAAACCGCGGGATGAACCGTCGGTAGTAAGATGCCAATCCCAGGAAGCTGCGCACCCCTTTCACGTCCGTAGGGACAGGCCATTGCTGGACGGACTCGATCTTCTCAGGGTCGGTCGCGATGCCGTCCGCGGACAAGGTATGGCCCAGAAACGGCACGCAGCGGCCGGCGCGCACCTTGGCCTTCCGCGCCGAAAGGTGCTCATCCTCCATGATCTGCAGCACGGCGTCCACATCCTCTAGGTGCTCCTCGAACGTCTTGGAGTACACCAGGATGTCGTCCAGATACGCCAGCGCGCACGTGCGCTTGTAGGTCCAGGGCGGGCGCGCCCCCTTCTGCGGGTCCGCCAGGTCCTGGGAGACCTGCGGCAAGTGGGCTGTGCCCATCACCGGACGGAGGATGTCATTCATCAGCATCTGGAAGGACGCAGGCGAATTGCACAGCCCCATTGCCGCCACCCGAAACTGATAGTGACCGAAGGGCGTAGCGAACGCGGTCTTGTGGCAGTCTTCTGGCGCGATGCGCAGCTGCCAAAACCCGTCCGCACAGTCGATGACGGTGAAACACGTGGCCCCCTGGACACGGTTGAAGATGTCGTCGATCCGCGGTAGAGGATACCGGGACTTGACGGTGATGGCGTTCAGCTTCCGGTAATCCGTCACCAGACGCCACTTGCCTCCTGGCTTGGGAACGAGCAGCACGCCCGCTGAGAAGGGGCTGTTGCTGGGTTCAATGAGCCCAGCGTCGAGCAGTGAAATGAGGATCTTCTTGAGCTCCACCAGCTCGACTGGGCCCATGCGGTACATGGGAGACACGGTAGGCCCGGAACCCTCCTGGAGCTGGACACGATGTAACACCGATCGATTGGGAGGGAACTGGGGGGTGCGATCCGCAAAAAGGGTAGTGCGCTTCTCCAGGACGGCATTGAACCGCGCCAGCTCGTCCGGTGTGAATCCGGCACCAATCTCGTTAAGCAGAGCCTGAGTGCTGTCCAGGTCTATGCGATACATCGCGTACTCCTTGCCCTTCCGGAGCTGGCGCGCCAGCGTCTTGCTACTCATCAGGATCTGGGACGCTGGTCGAGGCCCGTCCGCCGAGCGCTCGTGTGTAATGTTATGGACCTCCGCGGCCTGTGCCCTATACTCGCTGTCTGGGCACCAGAATGAACCATCCGGAAACCAAACTACCCGCCGGCGCACACTGATGTCCACATCCTGCTTGTCCAGCCAGTCCACTCCAATGATGATGTCGGCAGCGCCCAGCGGCGCAATAGTCGCCACCAGGTCCACCGGCGTGCCCTGCAGCACACCCTTGATGTCTGCTAGGCCCGGCGATTGGTGTCGCCGACCGTCTGAGTAGGTGACATATACTGCCGTGGTGTGAGGCCGGGGTACCAGGCCCAGCCGACGCACCAGGGCCTCGTTGATGAAGGACGTGGAGGCGCCGGTGTCGACCAGGAACTTCACGTCCATGATCGTTTTCTCCTTCAAATACGGATCAAGGACGGTGGGAGGGACCAGTAACCCTCCGCTGAAAAGAAACAGATGCCGCGAATCTCCTTGAGATGCACGCGCCGCCGGTTGGGTGGACGCGTCTGCGGCCACGTTATTGACGTCTACCTCTACTCTAGTTGACTCCGCGTCTGGGCTACCATCTGATTTTTCTACCCTATCCCCTACCCCGGGACCCAAGCCCATGGGCAGGGCTACTACTCCCGAGGAGCGGTGGGACGGGAGGCCGCCTCGCCCGACCACCCGCCCTCTTCCCCCCCTCCTCCTCTTCGTCAGCCCCCTCCTCGTCGTCATACTCGTAGCCAGCCACTGCCTGCGTTTGGCCGGAAGAGGAGGACTGTCGCCGCGCCTCCATCTCGTTGACCGCACGCAACACACCCTTGGTAGAGCTGGTCGCGGGTGGTCGCGGCTGCTGGTACTGCGTCGGGACCTGTCTGGCGTGCTGCAGGCGAGCCGCACGCTCACCCGCGTTGCGGGGTCGGTCCCGAGGACCGGAGGAGTCGGGGCGGCTGCCGAAGGCCGGGCCGGAGAAACGAACACTGGGTGTCCCTTCTCCTGTCCCACGACTGGCGTTCTTGCCCCGGAGCTTGGGGCAGTCGCGCTTGAGGTGCCCCACCTCGCTGCACATGAAGCAGCGCGCCTTGCTAGCGTCGATCGCGTTGACGCCATGGTCAGTGTAGCCCTCGTCAGGGTCGTCGAGGTACTCGTCCTCCTCCTCGCCGGCGAAATCAGTGGAGTACATCTGATTCACCCGTCGCGGGGGAGCAGGTCTGAAGAAACGGCGCACTGAGGGTGCACGCCCGCGAGCCACTACGTCGGCCACCTCTAGGAGATACCTCTGGATATTCAAGATGTCCCACTCTTCCCAAGGGACATCAGCATAGTGCTTGAATACCTCGTCCTGCAGCTCAGGGCAGAGTGCCTCGATGAACCTGCTCTTGTACTCGTACCAGGTCATGTCAGCCAGGTAGGCGGCGCTGGACTCGAACTTAGACAGAAACTCGCGATATGGGGTGGTCCCCTGGCGCAGCTTGCTGAAGGCCATCCGCTCGTGGAGTGTAGCATCTGGGGGCACCAGCTTGCGACGCACTCGGTCCATCAGTTCCGCCAAGGTTTGCGGGTATGACTGGGACGCGATGCTCTCACAGTTCAAGATGCTTATAGTTGTGAGGATGAGAATGCCACGAATTCCGCCATGGTTCTTGCAGGAAGTTGCCTTTATTATTAACAAGGAAACACAGACGTAAGTCACGTCACTTCCAAGACTGCACGCAGCACAGGCGACAGGGTCGCAGTGCCAAGAGAACGTGCACGCAAGAACTAGCGTCCCAGTGTGACCAAGTCACACATATAGGTTGTAGGGACGCGTCCAAGTATTCAGCTGCACTGTCACAGCTGAACTGTCAATCAATTGATTACACAGACTCTGGCACGCCTTTGGCGCGCAGATCTATCAATTGTCCATACGGCTAGTCCTGTGGACCTATCCGTACACTAGTCAGCATCAATTGTCTCATAGGTCCTGGCGCGCTACAGCACGCCTACCTATCAATTGACCATCAAGTCCTGTACAAGTCCTGTCAACGTCCTGCGGACTATCAAAGTGACACTTGTACATCCTGTGTCCGTACGCGCCCACAGTGGCGCGCCGGGTACTGTCGGCACAGCCTAGGAAACGTCATAACTTTTACGTTCCTTAACCAAATGAGGCGTTCAAGGTGCCGTTGGAAAGAGCGTAACAATCTCTATCCATCTAACGTAAATCCTTTACGTTAACTCCAATCCCTTCTTTTCTTTAGGGATCACATCCCCTGCCAGGGACCCTTGAAGTAGCTTGAAATGTCCTTCACTCCAGCTTGAAGCTTGAACAGATGTCTTTAATGGCCATTGCCATTCCCCCAGCCCTTTCTTTTAAGGAACTGGAAAAGAAACAGATCTGCCACAGGGAAAACCATTTCATGAGAAATGGAGAAAACCTATGGAAGTGGCATTACAGAGTACCACCAGATATTAGAAGCACACAAAATTAAATACATACAGGTTAATTCTATGAGGTCTTCTCCAGGAATTAATCCCATCACCTCGGTAGAGCCTCCAGTACAATGACCTTCTGGCGGTGAGTTACATTAATCCCAGATACTAATCCCATAAAACCCAGTACATATTCAATATAAGTACAATAAATCCATGACAATTAAAATACCACTTGACAAAGTAAGGCGTATTACAATAGTTTGCCTGTCATTCTCTCAACAGGGGTCTATTGGCGCCCGTCTTACGGCGCCCGTCTACTTGCCAGATGGTAAACTGCCACAGCAAACAAATGACAAAATGAAACACATAGGCAACAATTAAATCCTGCCCTGGGGAACTAGGGAAGTCTGAACAGGCAAACACCTGAACAGGCCAGCTTGTAGAAACATAATACCAGGGAATCGAACCCCGCCCTATAAACCCCAGAATAAAGGTTCCCAGACCATTGTGAGAAGTATGTACAAATATACATTTCTTTTAAAATAGAATACATGGTCTGTAATGGACCTGTCAACCTTGTGTAGTCAACAGCATGAACCCCAGCCAAAACCTGGCTGTATCCTGATTAAAATCAGAGTGAGTGTACCATGGTCCATGAGCCTTAGTACAGACTAAAATACAGGTATTATGCCAGTCACAATGCTGACACTACCACACAATCTGCTCTCCAATGCCCTATAACCATGCACCAGCTTAGACAGCTTGCTGAGATGGGTCCATCAGAGACTGAAGAACCTTGTATTGCACTGCTGCCTTCTGCACTAGCTTGGTCAAAGCATCAGCAGGATTGTCAACCCCAGGGATATGCTCAATATTGGCCAAGGAGGACAACTCCTTAAGAAGGAGATAATCCAAGTCCCTACTTCTGGCCATCTGCCTGTGCACAAACTGCACCATCCCCATGGAGTCTGTTTTTAGAAGAGTGGTAACCTGAAGTGGCCAAGGAGTGTTAGAAGTCATCTGATGAAGCAACTCCTTCAGATAAAGGCTTGTGTGAATGCCTTCACAAATAGCCCTGCATTCTGCCACATCACTGCTGACAGCCACCCGTTTGTGCAGGCGACTAAACCAGCTCACCAAACTCCCCAGGCCTTCCTGTCTGAGCACAAAGAGCCCTGCAGCCCTGCCCCTGACCTTGGAGACCTGCCTGCTGTCCATTGAGCTATCCACATACAGCTCCATGCAAATGGGTTGTGATAAATCCACTGCAGACAACAGAATGCCAGATGAAGCCCTGACCTGATCAGCCACCTTGGCAGACCCTAGCTCCACCAGCATGTCATCAGGCAACCTGGCTATGACCATAAGGTCTGGCCTGGAAATGCCTGCCACCCAAGCAACCATGCCCCTCACCATGGGACACAGTGCCTGTGTGATGGTTGGAGGAAGCTTGCTAATGAGGGTCTCTTGATAATCATTGCCCCCCACCAGCAGCATACGCCACTCCCCCCTTCTTCACCAGTGTGGCCTCCATGCCCACAAACAGCAGAGGCTCATTCTCCACCTGCCATTGCTCCCTACCCAGAGGAAACTTGGACTTAATGATGGAGATCAGCTCCTTAAGCCACGACGTGGGAGCTATCAGATGTAGGTCATCCCCGTGCAGCGAAGCATACACTGGCAGGCCTTCCCATTGCCCCAGAAACAGACAGGGGTCTACAGGAGAGACCTTCAAGTTGCAATGCTCCTTCAGGAAACGGTTGAGAGTCTCCCTCCAGATTATTGGACTTGACCTCAGGCCCTCCAGGCCCTTGAGGATTTTAAGGAACTCCGTGTGGATGTCCCTTTTCCATACAGCAGGCACCCTAACATAGAAAGGCGTCTTGCCCTCCCACTTTTCCTGTGCCACATCTGCATCACCCTCCAGAAATGCCCTCTTGAAGTCTATCACCACTGAGCCATAGTCCAAGCCCTTGTTGAGAAGGCCTAGAAAGACACACAGCAGCAGCCTCCAAGTATCATGCAGCATGCCAGGGGTATACAACTCCTCAGCAGTGCACTCACCAGTACCCTTGAACTCATTCAGCACTGGCCTGACATGTGGTACCTTGACCCCGTCCACCTCCTTCATCTTGATGACAAACTTGAGCTTGAGTAGACGTCGTGCAGGAGGCAGGTCATTGACAGGTTCCACGCATTTCTTGGAGATCCAGTCCTCCCCAGATTTAATCAGACCCAGTGTGACCTGGGGACACATAATGGGAGAGGACATGAGCTTCACCAGGCCTTGGTAGTTGATAGGGCTGTGTCCAGCAAGTGAGTGAGGACCAATGCCCAAACTGCTTGGATGACTAGCAGCTGGCAGTATGAGGTCATCAACCAAGGGCTCCTGCCCCTGGCACACTTGCACACGCTTAACCGTCCTGGTTACTGCACGTGATAGGTGAGTGGTCCTGAAATTAATCAGTGGGACCTGACCAGCCCCTTCCTTAGTCAGGAGAGAGGACGTGATCACTACCCCATCCTGGCATAGGAAATTCTGCCCCAGAAGAGCAGGTCCTTGATAGCCCTCCAAGACACAAAAAGCAGTGTCCTGTCCAAGGATAGGAATGAATACCTCACCCAGTACCTTCACGTGTACCCCGCCACTGAAGTCAGACACAAACTGATAGCTGGGTTCAGACATGCTGTACCCTGCTGCAGCCCTGGTCCCAATGATGGAACCTGAGAATTAGTGTCTACCTCTAAGGCAGTGTCCAGCCCCAGATTGCCATGCCACCTGAGCTTGGCTACCTTGGGCTGCTTCTTGGCCCTTTGTAGAGCCCCAATCAATCCAGCCAAACTTGTCCCCCTGGGCTTGGTTAGTGCCTTGGGCTTGACAGTTGACTCCCCAGCTGTTGACCTTGCAGCCTGTTCAACAAGTACCTCTGCAACCTGGCCAGGGCTGACAGATTCCCCTGCAACAGATGTGGTCGTTGCGTCAGTGATGTCACCTGGGACCTGAAAATCCTGCAGATCCTGTGAGCCTTGTGCCTGACTGCCCTCATTCATCAGGTTAGGCTTGACATATGACCAACTCAGCCGGTGTACATGCTTTGGTTCGTCCTCCATGCTGACCAAGCATGCGTGGCTAGCTTCATCAACCTGGGTAACCACCCCAGGACTCCAGCTACCACGTTTGCCATAAAGGCTAGGTTCCTTCCAAGCTAGGACCTTCTGACCCACTTGTGGCTCCAGCATCTTCCAACCCCGGTCCTTCTCCCTCAGCTTGGCAAAGGTGACATGTGCAGCATGTTTCCAGCCCTCCAGCACATGTGGTGGGCACAGGCCATGATATAGACCCATTGGGCTGACAGCAACTCCATCATAGTAGAAGTTAACCCTGCTGTTCAGCTGCTGCTCCACGTTCCTCAGCCATGCACTCCTGACAAGTGCAGGTGCAGACAAGGGTACCCAGTCTTCAGAGATGATCAATTTCTTGACCTCCTGGATTGCCCTCTCGATAGCACCCTGCTGCCCATGAGCCTCCCTAGGTGTAACCAGCAACTCAGGAAGGGTAGGATCACCCTTGAGATGCTGAAACTGCATGTCCACCTGGATCCTTGTGGTAGGAAACTTGGCTCTTACATTCTGCAGGGCAGCCAGCAAGTACCTGTTCTTCATAGAAGGTAAATGCTCCAGCACCTTGTATTTCGTGTACCTGTCCACGCACACCAACAGTTGCATGCCCCTGATGTGTTGGATATCACACTGCAGATCACCAATGCTCTGAGGTAGAGCTTTGGCATGTGATTTCCTGGGCTTGTTGGAGGACAACTGGCACTTACACCGTGAGGCAGCTTGCTGACACGCCTTAAGAAGGGGTGCCCTGCCCATACGGAAGGCAAAGTTGTTTGACAGAGAAGTGGCATGCCCAAACATGTTGTGGATTCGGGCACCCAACTCCTGGTACACAGAGGAAGCAGTCCCTGGCACAGTCAGGACTGTGCTGTCAGGTTGTCCAGCATCACCATGCTGACTTCCATCCTGTTCTGACTCAGAGCCTGAGTCACCCTGCTCATGCCCAACACCTGGACCGCCAGCAGGGACCACATGCATACCACCAGAGGCCTTCACACCCCTCTGTGGTTGTACATTGGTTTCTCTCAAAATGAGAGGTCCACCCTCGTGCCCAGCACGAGGATGCATAGGGTCAGACATTCTTACAGCTGCATCAGCTGTCAAGGACGTCTTCATAGGAACCTGTACCTCTCCAGGTGACCTGGGGCCACACTGAACCTGGAGATCACCCTCTTGTTGCCCAGATATAAAATCTGCATTGGAGCACCTGGCCTCCCCCTTGGGTGAATTAAGGTGTGTAGGGGTTGCCTCAGACAGTCACTGCTCCTTGTTGTCTTCTTGCTGACTGCCCTTTGAAGGCTGGCCTGCCTGGGACTTGTTGTTGTTCTTCTTGTTGTTGTTGTTATTCTTGTTGCTGCCCTGGCCCTGGGACTTCTTGAAGCTGGGACACTCCTTCTTGATGTGCCCCCACCCCTTGCACAGGTAGCATTGTATCTTGGACTTGCCCTGGCCACTGCCCCCATTGTCAGACGCGTTGCCCTGCTTGGGCTGACCACCCACCCGCCTGAACACCGACTTGGAGTGTGACCTCCTGTCAGAATCAGGTGAATGATCTCCCTTGCGCTTGTTATGGTTGCCCCTACGCCCTCCTTGGCTTCGGTCAGCCTCAGACGTCTTGGAGCCACCCTGGGTACGCCCGCCTGCCTGGGTAGCCTTCACTGCTGGCACTCCACCCTCAAACAGCTCCTCTGCCTCGAGTGCTTGTTTATGATGACCTTGTAGGCCTTCAGGGTAGAGTGTGGGGCACACATGACTTTTAAGGAGCCACGTGTCGCCTTATCCAGCCCAGAAACCTTGAGCCAGTTGGTTAGGGCTATGTTATCAGCGACATTAAAGCCGTGAGCCCTGCCCTCCTCAACCATCTTACAATAGTTGAGAAAGTTCTGGATCAGGTCCCCCTTGACCTCCCACCCTTGATACTTGTCCTGCCAATGGATGCCGACCTTCTTCGTTGGTCTCCAGCAGCTCCTTCAGCTCAGCCACGTACAGTGCCCAGGCCTTATTGGCCTTTTTGCACTCCCTGGTTAGGTCCTTAATCTGGTCAGTACACTTGCCAAAAGTGCTACTGCCTATCCAGATTTGATAGTAATTTGTACCACCGTACAAGCTAGGGAACCCTTCCAATCCCTCCACAAACTCTTCAGCCTGCTTAGGCTTGGAGTCTGAGGTTACAGGCTGCAACTGATTGACAATTAAAAGACCCTGTGTGGTAAGATCAAAGCCATGAATAGCTTGTGCATTATTATTATTGTGAGGAAGGTTGGTAATCTCTCCGGTAAGCCCCACGTCATCTACGTGAGCGGTTCCACTACCAGCACCCCCATTATTATTCCCACTGGCTGGACCCTTGCTACGGCGTCCCTCAGCCATCCTGCACTACCAGCTATTCAAAGAACACCTTAACAAAGCAGCAGAAAATATGTACAAAATTTTTGTGTCGCCACTGCCGCCTGCGCCGGTGTCGCTGCCGCCCCCGCGAATTGCCGCCGAAATTCGACAAAAAAATGTCGACGAGTACTGCAAAGAAAATTAGGCCGACTAGTAGTCAAGGCCCCTGAAGTCGCAGTACGTGTATACGAACTCACGATCCTCCATATCCAGCTCCGGACCTGCACCGGTATGAATTAAAACCGGCGTGCTCCCCGCCGCGTAAGTTGCGACGCGCCGACGCGCGACGAGGCGCAGAGGATGTGTAAAGATCGTCAATAATTCCCACCCCGCGGGAATCCACTCTCGCACAGAGGCGAGAAATGCCACCAGGTTAATTAAAACCTGGCGCTCGCGACTGCGTACGCCGCGAGTGAGCAGCGATAACAGCGCGAGATCCTGAAACAAATTTGTCGACACCGCCGGCGCGCCCCCGTGCGTAGCGATGCCCAGTTTTGCAGGTTTCTCTGGTAACCGGTGAGTGAAGAGAGGACGTTGTCCAACTCCTCAATGGCAGTCGTGACTTCGGTCACCGACCGCAAACCTCCCCGCACCTGGACCGTAAATGTCGATAAAATGTTTCGAATCTGGTCCAACAGGTTGCGGATTGCCGGCACCAGTGCTGGCAAATCGGGGTCCTCGGGGTTATCCCCGAGCAATGCGTGAGCTGCACGCTGCTGACGATGAAGCTCGTCGAGCGAACGTAACTTCGTCGAGCAATTGCTGCCACGACGGCGCAGTCGGTCTTGACGAAGAACCAGCCGGCGGAGCGGCTATTTCCTCATCGTCCGGAATCCGAAATTCTTCCGAATTTGGCATCTTTTTGACAGAGCGTGTAATACGAGTTGTGAGGGTAGAATGCCACGAATTCCGCCATGGTTCTTGCAGGAAGTTGCCTTTATTAATAACAAGGAAACACAGACGTAAGTCACGTCACTTCCAAGACTGCACGCAGCACAGACGACAGGGTCGCAGTGCCAAGAGAACGTGCACGCAAGAACTAGCGTCCCGGTGTGACCAAGTCACTCATATAGCTTGCTAGGGACGCGTCCAAGTATTCAGCTGCACTGTCACAGCTGAACTGTCAATCAATTGATTACACAGACTCTGGCACGCCTTTGGCGCGCAGATCTATCAATTGTCCATACGGCTAGTCCTGTGGACCTATCCGTACACTAGTCAGCATCAATTGTCTCATAGGTCCTGGCGCGCTACAGCACGCCTACCTATCAATTGACCATCAAGTCCTGTACAAGTCCTGTCAACGTCCTGCGGACTATCAAAGTGACACTTGTACATCCTGTGTCCGTACGCGCCCACAGTGGCGCGCCGGGTACTGTCGGCACAGCCTAGGAAACGTCATAACTTTTACGTTCCTTAACCAAATGAGGCGTTCAAGGTGCCGTTGGAAAGAGCGTAACAATCTCTATCCATCTAACGTAAATCCTTTACGTTAACTCTTATCACCGAGGGGTCCATACAGGAGTTAATCACTAGATCAATCAGATCGCTGGTGGCCAGCTGCCAGTTGTGATGATTGCGCCAGATGGTATACTGCCGTCGCCACATGCGTCCCCATTCCTCTACCTCGCGCGGTTTCATGTCCGCGTGCAGCTTGGGTACATTCTTGAAATTGGGCATCGGTGGGGCCTTTACCGCGGCGGTGACGGGCCCACCGACGTCTACGTGGGGGATATCGCCGAAGTCGGGGGGCTGCGACCGGGGGAGAGAGCTGGATCTGGGCGGCGTACCATGAGTCCGCCGCACCTGGACGGATGAGGGGTGTTCGTACCCCGGGTCATCCAAGGCCACCCTGCTGAAGCTGAGGTTGCCCGCAGGCGCAGGCGAGGGGACCGCACTTTGGTCAAGCACCCGTGGGCGCTGCGGTTGAGGTGCCGGGCGCTGGACTGGCGTGTGAGTCTCCTCGTCTCTGGTGGTGACACTGCTCCTGGTCTCCCCTGGGCTGGTCCGTGGTCTATGAGTACCAACGGGCGGGCCCTGCGTGACAGTTCCCTCGTCCGCCTCGTTAGTCCCTTCCAGGTCATCGAACTCGCCATCTGCCCCTGGGACCTCCCCTTCCTCGTCCGAATACCATAGCGCCGTGGGTAACAGGGACGTGCTGCCGAAGGACACTCTGCGTCTGCCCCGGTGTGGGGGGCCCGGTGGAGGTCCCTGGGGCCGCCCCCGACCTGCCCAAGGATGCGTTGGCCGCCCGGTGACTGGCTGTTGATGGCGGTAGTGCAGGGTATCTTCATTCTCGTCTCTCTGCTGCTCTGGATCAGGTGGTAGCCATTGTGGTCTCGTCTGGGGTTGTTGCTGCTGCATCCGGGGTTGCTGCTGTTGCCATTGCTGCTGTGGTGACCGTTGCTGCTGCTGCTGCTGCTGCTGCTGTTGCTGCTGCTGCGGTTGCTGCTGCTGCTGCTGCTGCTGCTGCTGTTGCTGCTGCTGCTGTTGCTGCTGCTGCTGTTGCTGCCGTTGCTGCTGCTGCTGCTGCTGTTGCTGCTGCTGCGAGTACTCTTGGAGCCTCTCTCGGTCGTTCCTGTCATCTCCCTGCCTTGTTAAGGCGTCTAGATTGTCCCCATCCGCTGGGAACCTAGGGTTCTGATCTCTGGATCGTTGGAAGCCTTCCGCAGGTCTCTCCATGATCTCACCTGTATCTGTCCCTGCTTGGACGTGCAGTGGTACCTCTATCCCCTCTGTACCGTGCTCGTGGTTGTCTACTGGTTCTACTTCTGTATTCTCAAGATCTCGTTCTCTAGTCTCTTCCTCTGTATCTCTGGCGTTCCTTGTTTGGGACCGTGTTGGCATGGTGCTCGTACCGGTACCTTACACTGCAGGCAACACCTCCCCAGGAAGGAAGAGAGAGAAAGAGAAAGAGAGCAACCACGTGCTATAGAGCTATGACTATAGAACCTAATACTACTCCCTAGTACTGGTCTCCTCTACTGCTTGCTAGGGCCAATGGTCAGCTGAGAGAAAGTCACTGTAACTGCTGTCCCCTCCCCCTGACTGCTGAGCGTGGGTGGCTTAGAGCATTCACGAGTGGTGTGCATCCCCTCAGGCAATGGCATGTGTTCCCTAACAAACCTATCAGCATCAGTGATGTTGTCAAACCCTTTCCATTTAGCACTAGAGTCTTTAGACACTATCTTGTCCTTGATGTGTTCTTCACATGCCTTCCAACTGTAAAATATGGCTGGTCTACCCTCGCCCCCATCATGGGCCACGGCATAGTAAGGAAATCCAGATTGACCACCCTTATTTATTCTGTTGCGTCTGGGCATGTTACATCATAGGCTGGCAGAGGCTTGCAAGCAGGAGAGAAAGAGGGGATCCCAGGCTACCTCTAGGTGCAGTGACCTTTACCAACACAAACGAGGGAGAAGCACAGAGTCTAACACAGCACACGCCCGAGCTTTCCGCAGGAACGGGCTATACGCACACACGGAGGTAAACACCGCGTCAACACAGTCGGCAACAGCCAGACGGTATCCACCCCCACGACCCCTTGCAGGTCAAACAACGAATGGCCGTCTCCGCGACGTCCATGGGCACCAACAACATTTACAACCTATAGAGGGTACAACATATAACATAAACCCCCTACGCGCGCGGTCCCGGATAGAAAGCGAGCTCGCCAGCTAGCCTTCAGCAGGCATAGCTTGTAAAGAAAGAATTCTAACTAGGGGACGTACCATCTTCGATGACGTTAATCCCTCCTGAGCTGGCCGCCACCCGGTGTCGTTGAAGGCAAGCCCTGGCCGCCACTAGGTGTCGTTGAAAACAGGAGAGCTGAACGCTATCGTTGACAGCACCTCACCACAGGACTATTGCTAGCCCCGCCGAGTATCCCAGACTGGCCGCTTGCTGCCTAGGTCGTCGTTGAATCCCTTTACGGGCTGGCCGCCGGCCTGACAGCAATCGTTGAATTCCGGAACCTCTACCTACGCCAAGCTTCGTCTTGGTATCCTAATTGGCTCACTAACCCTCTCCGCGAGAGTTAGCTAACCTTTCCAGCACATTTCCTCCGATAACCAGTGTTACGTCCCTGCCCAGACACACCTAGCCTGAGCTACGTAGCGAAAGACCCTTCTTGCCGGAATTAGGAATAATTCAAGATAGCCTAAAGTAGGTTGCGCTTCACGACGTGAGTCGTGAGATATCTGGCATCACGGCTTGATGCCAAGCTAATTAGTACACACTTATATTGGCTAGCAATACCAATTACAAATGGATAATTGCCCCGGGCTCAATGTGTAGGCGTATTCGCACTTATCATTCATTAAACCAAGAGGACGAGACTCTCGTCCTCGGACCAATTTAACCTAGGTTGGTTGCGGCGCAGATACACGCCAATTTCCCTAGAACAATCCGAGTCACTCATTCCACGTAGGATCCGGGCCGACATCGACCCTCAACTATAGGATCCACGCCTAGAACTACTGACGGACTCAGAACTGGCGCGGCGCCACAGCACCGGCCCCTAAAAGGACAACCTAGGACCAAATAACTAGTCCAATTCACACAATAGCCAAGGTCCATAAAACCCAAGTCCAATAGACCAAACAGCCTTAGTAATTTATTCCACTGTTACGTCCGACCAAAAGGGCTGGGACGTAACAGGCAGGACCCATTCCTGCCTGGCTTGGTGGACAATGGCCATCAGCCACTTGGTAAACCCTTTTTGTGTTTTGCATTCTTGTATGACGTGGGAGATTTGGTGGGGTGAGTGCATGGCTATGTCCCACTTACCCAGCCCAAAGGCTGAGGGATGGAGGAACTGGCTATGCACTAACTTGTCCAAATCAGGGATCTCCCCTGGTGCATACTGAGTGTTGACTGCCTTGATGACAGCATCCATACCAGGGACAATACTGGAGAGAGGGATTTTAAAGTGGTCCAGAGGAACTGCACCCACCCCTGTGACACTGAGCTCATTAGCTGAGATAAGCACCCCAGGATAGGATACAAAAGGTTCCCCCAACAAGGTGTTACCAGAGTACCCCTCCACCACCTGGAAGGGTGTCTGAATACCAAGTATAGGGAGCATCACTTGTCCCACTACATCCAGTGAGCTTTGGCCTGAGAAATCCTGCACCCGTGCCCAAAATGAAGGTGCAATCTCAAGACCAGGGATGGCTTGTGCACTGATCACACTGACCTGTGCCTGAGTGTCTATTGCCAGGGTCCAGGGGTCCTGACTAGTGCACACAGCTGAGACTTTTGCCAGCCCTGCGGCCACAGCAGCTTGTTGCTTATGTGACCTGTGTAGTGCTTGCAAGGCGACTGCCAATCTTGACCTCAGAGCGGGAGGGTTGGCAGACAGGTTCGTGCCTTGGGGCTGAGCTAATGCTTCCAACCCAGCTACCTCGTGCCTGGTTAAGCTATCCCCAGGTTGTGAAGTGGGCCTGGCTTCACTGAGGGTGGAAGGGTTCACAGAGGGTGCTGTGGTGCTGTCAACAGCAGTAATTGGTGGCTCAGGGCTACTGCTGGGCATGCTGGAGTTGCCAGATAGAAGTAGTGAGTCCATGCTTAAAGACTCTTCCCCAGGCACGTCTGCCATGGGAGAATAATACTTCTTAATTCTATGACAGCTCACCCTGTGACGCTTCCCATTGATATTGTGCTTGACCTCCACGGTCTTGCTGTTTTTGGTAAATCCACGGATGGTAACTGGACCTAGCCAAGTTCCAACCTTACCAAAGCTGTTTTCCTTGTAATAGAGAACTTGATCACCTTTTTGGAATACTGGCTTGGGATGGGTTTTATCTTTTTCTGCCAGTTTTGCTGAGGTTTGTGCACGTGCAGTGTTGTACAGTGCTATCACCTCTGGGGGATAGACACCTGCCTGCAGGCCTGCTGGGATTACTTCACCCCACTTGGCATGCAAGACAGGTCTCATGTTTAGGGTGGTGCACATTTCATGACACCAGAGTGCCCTGTCACAATAGACCCCTGAAGTAGCATCCTTGGAAGGATTTTTGGCTAGTAGGGTTTTGATAGATCTGATGGTTCTTTCAATGACCCCCTGACCCTCATGATCTTCCAGCCCAGCAATCTCTATTGCTTCACACCCTTCCAGGTCAGTCAGACAAGAAAATTGTTGATCAAGCAAAATTCTGTCAACTGGGTAGAATCTGGGTAAAGCAATCATGAGTGCAACACGTAGCTGCCCTGCAGACATGCCAGGTAGGGGTTCCATTACTGTGAACCTGGACCATGAATCTTTTAGGATCAGGTAGGGTTGGACATCTTTGTTGATGTGCATCACATCCCCCACTATCATGCCCCTAGTGGTGGAAGGAGTTGCAGTATGCCATTTTTGAGGTTTGGGGCTATTGAACTGACATTCTTGACAGTGTTGTCTAGCCAGTTTTACTGCATTCCTGAGTTGTTTTCCCATGCTACTATACCCCCCAGCCGTCTGGCCAGTTCCTCAGCCACTGTTTCATGACCCATGGCTAGGTGCAGCTGATGAGCAAGCTCCTTGATATCTATGGAGTTGTCAACAGTAGGGGTTAGTGCTTTGATGTATGGTTCCAGGACAGGGTGTTGGGAGGACAGTAAGGTTGCTGCCTCAAAATCAATTATGCCCTGGCTGCCATCCCCAATGGTAATGAGATCATCATCCTCATCAGAGTAAGCAAGGCGGAGAGAACTCACATTGTTTTTGGTAGCGAGTCCTGTTGCACCGGCTGCCAGGAGGTCCCAGGGGATGACGGGCGTGCCAGCAACCCGGGCAGAGATCCACGTCTGTGTGCAGGGAGTCGTTGTTGGGGCAGTGGTTCCTGTCATGCCCCCTCTGGAAGCACCTCAGGCACGGCCGTATGCCAGGGTTTCCAGGTTGGTTGTTGTTGTTGTTGTTGTTGTTGTTTCCCTGCTGGGACCGATTGTTGTTGTGGTTATGGCCCTGCTGGGACCTGTTGTTGTTGTTGTTTTGGCCCTGTTGGGACCTGTTGTTGTTATTGCCCTGCTGGGACCTGTTGTTGTTATTGTTGTTGTTGTTGTTGTTGGGGTTGCCATGCAGGGGCACACGGTGCCACGTGTTGCCACGCCCCTGAGAGCCACTGCCCCCTTGGTGGGAGGACTTGTGGGTCTTGGGTGCCCCCCCCTGGCTGGCCCCCCCCTTGCGCTTGTGGCCTTGGACACCCTGGACCTTGGGGTCCTGGGCCTGGGGGTTGCCAGTACCCAGGGGGTCCACTGCCTCCTCGATATAGAGCATGGCAGCTCTGAAGTTATCCCATAGGGACTTGAGGCCTGTAAGCAGGGTAGCCAGGACAGAGGGTTGCAGATTAGCTTTTGTTAGCCAGGTGTGGATGAGATACCTTGGTTGGAGCTTGAGAAGCTCAAGGTCTTTCTCTATCATTACCCTGTATGTTTTTGCATCCCCAGAGAGGTTATTCTTGTTCACCTTATATGCAGCAAGCCAGTTGAAACGTTCTACTGCTTCCATGTGGTTATTGGTAAGCACTAGCTGTTTCAGATCAGTGATAAAGGTAGGCCACTGTTCAATGGCTGCTTCAGGTGTCAGGGTGCGTTCCTGATAGGTTTGAATCAATGCTCTAATGGCAGGAGATGATTGGTGAAAGGTGGATGAGGCCCTGAGAGCCTTAAACTGATGCCTAAGGTTTAGGCCTTCCATCCCATACTCCAGAGCAAAGACAAATTGTTTGGCTTGTTCAATGGTGTGACCCTCAGGCAAACCAGCAATATTGATTTTGGATTCCTTTTTATGAGGGTTATACACACCTGTGGGAGGGGGGTTGGCCCTCAAGAAGACGTCGGTTGCCTGTTGTAGGCGGGCGGGGTCCAGGTTGATGGTCCCCCGCTCATACCGGGACATCAGGGCGCGCAGGCCCTCGACAGTTTGCAGCTGGTTAGCTGTTAACTGCTGGTCTTGCAACGAGGCCAGCTGAGCCTGTAGAATGGCGAGCTGTTCTTGGATATCCCCCGCCCTTGGGGGGCCTCAGCAGGTTGGGTGGGTGCCCTGGGCACCTCTGCACCTCCCCCCAGGGCCTCCTGGGGTCCTGGCCACCCCCCCTGGGTGGGGAGGGGGCCCCAACCCACAGGGCGAACCTGGGGTGGTGGGGGAGGGGGAGGGGGGGCCGTGGTGGCCCGGGGGGAGGCCGGGGGGGTCCGGTTGACCCCACTGGGTCCAGCCCCAGCGGTGGAGGGGCGGGCAGGGGTGTCTGCCGCCGCTCTCCTCGCTGCCTCCTCCTTGAGGAGCCTTTTCATCTCCTTGCGTACCTCATGTTCTCGGAGGGCAGCCTGAAAGGCCGCCTCATCCGTAGGAATGTCAGGGAGGGGGTCTCCCATGATCAGAGCATCCCGGACAGGGCAGTCCGTGCTCTTTCCCTTCCTCTGGCCCAGGACCAGCAGGCCCTCCTTGTACTGCAAGGGTTGGGGAGGAGAGGGTTTCTTGGTGGTTTCCAGCGGGGGGGCAGCTTCAGCTACCACCCCATGCTTGGCCAAGATGGCCTCCGTTACCCTGGCTTGGGTTAGGGAGGACATAGCTTTAAAATGGGCTGACCGAGCAAGCTCGGCCAGGTCTTGACCATCCGAGTATTCCATCGGATAATCAGCATTTTTGAGAAGGTCGCGTAGCCGCTGAGTTGCCTCGATCGCGGTACGCCGCCGCCATCGCCTGGTGGGTTGCCAGGCGACGGGCGGCCTCCTCCTCGTATTCCTGCCGCTTAGCGGCGAGCCGAAAGGCCGTCTCTCGACGGACCTCCCGGTCTCGCTGCCTCGCTCGGCGTTCTTCGTTAGCCACCATGCAGCGCGGCCTGCTCGACCGCCAGGAGCGCTGGGGTAAGGGTTATCTCAGTCTCCCCGTCGGGAAGACTGGCAGTATCGGAGACCTCATCATCGGACATTTGTTGTCCTCCGATGGGCTCCACGGGTCTACGCACCACCCGCGCGAGCTTAATGCTTTCTATCTCCTTCTTCTTGCGAAGAAGGGACGAAGGTCGCCCAAGCTGAAGCTCGATGTGATTGTGTCCCTGAGCGAAGGGAACACGAAGATCAGACGTGGCGGGGCGAAACGTGATCGCCCCGTCCGGCGCCACCGAAGCCGTCTGACGGGGCATGAGCTCCCGAATAGTCGGCAACGGAGGGCCGAACTGGGGAGCCTCAGTGGGGTTGACCGCCGAGGGCTCCGCAGCCATGGCTGCTCCAGCCGTGGTTTCGGCTGTTGCAGCCGCCGGAGTCGAGGGTAAGCCGGTCCCCCGGGGGGGAGCCGTCTCGTCCTCCGGCTTCTCAGGGGAGGGGGGTAGGTCGGTCGGCCTTGCAGCCGCCGTCCCCTCGTCCTGGCAGACATTGTTGTTCTTTTTGTTTTTCTTCTTTTTCTTTGAAATGGCCGCATCGCCAGCCGGCTTCTGATTGGTGTCTTTGGGCATCCGCCGATCCTGCCCGTTATCATCCTCGTTGAAGTTAAGCTTCTTAGCGACATTCTTGTTAGAGATAGCCATTGGTAGCAGATAAAATTCAAGTTAGAATACGAACGAACCGACTTGGTACAATGCTTGAGAACACAGAGTGCTGAGAGCAATGAATTGCTTGGTTCATTAGAAAATAGGTTTACCCTTTATCAACGTTCCTCTCACTGGCTGCGCCGCCAGTGACCGTTGGGTGCAGACCGTTGGCCCGAGGCCGCACGATGACAGGTAGCAGTCTAGTCACTGCATCGTGTGATCACAGATCAATGCACGATGCAGTACGGTCCCTATCTAGTATACTCTAGTACCGTCCAATGACAGGACACTACGTATACTGGGTACTGACATCTGTCACGTACCCCAGTACCCAAAGTACCTATCTAGGGAAACGTATGCGACTCGACTAGCATTCCTATCTGCATAGCCCACGTGGTATTTATATTCACATACCAACGTAGGTTTACAAGGCTTATTCATACGTTGTATTCACAATGCCTTTGAGACTTAGTCTACAGCAAAGCATGGAGACTAACTGTAGCCCTAACATGCCTAAGCAGCATTTCCTATGTTTCTCCTAGGTTAGAGTGTAAGGTTGATGACAACCATACTCAACTCAACAACACCTCCTAAACTGTCCTCCCCGGCATGGATGACAAACTGGGACTATGGAGGGCAAGGAACCAAGTAGGAACATGGTATATATAGCTTGCATGCAGTCATGCATGTCAGCCATGGTTGGCTCAGCACATTGTAGTCTTGTCACATCATCATAAGAAAGGAAAGCTCAAACAACCATTGGTGCCAGCTATCTACATGCAGTCACACAAATGCAATATCTCCAACATCATCACTAAAACACTTCCATCTCTGCACGATAAAATGCAAAGAAACCATTGGCGGCCCTTCAGCGCATGAGCGCTGTGATGCCGCTGCGAAGAGAGGGTGCGTCACTCTCACACAACAAGAAGCGTCCATACGCACAGCATCCTTGCCGGAACACGTTTTATGAAATGCCTTATACCTTCCCGAAGAGCTATAGGCTGCGACTGAAGCGGCCCTGATCACGACATCAACGAAAACAATCTAAAGCTGCCAGGTATTCGACAACACAACGGCAAGCGACGGCGAGCTAGCTGGCGGAAACTGCCCAAAAAGAACGCAAAAAACCTCGAACGATGAGCTCATAGAAGAAAGCACTGATAGCAGATAACATTCGCGACAAACCTGTACCTCGCCCTCGTCAATCCCTCGCCCAGGCGCGCAACAACAGCCGTTCTTCCATGGACAGGTCAGACACGCACTGCGCAGGTCTGAACAATTACTTACCGATAATGGCCGAAAATCTGGCAAAAAGCACCAGCTCGGTTTAGAACTCGATGCAACCGATATTAACGCCTGCTTCACGGTCAGAACAACCCCCAAAACCGCGATTTTACAGCCGCTATCATGAATTCTATTTCATTCCGCGCGACCAAAAAATTCAGATTACCCCCCATGCCGATGGCATAAAAAAACAACAGCGATATTGTAAACCAGCTGATTTCCGCCACAAATTAACATCATAAACTCATCGTCTTTTAGATTCGAGTAAAAGTTTTGCATTTCGCCTGCCCTAGTGTGGTAGTTTCGCCTGAACGCAGTCGCCATGGCCACTTCCGCAAGGGGTGCGCGCACCGTGCACGTGAAATTTATGACCTTCGGTTCCGGCGCGAATTTTTTGGCGCCAAAAAATTTGGGCATGTCCCGTCCCCTTAAGGCATGAATGACTGTACCTTCCTCGCCCAACTCCCCTGCCTGCTCCATACCCGGCCCACCCCACCCACAAATATACCGGCATTACAGACATCCACATGCCGCCATCCATCCCACCCTCACTGACTACGGACCACTCTCGCCCCCACACTGAGGTCCCCCACAACACCGTAACACTGCCCTCCCGTCCGGCTCCCCATGAAACCATAAAGGCGGTAAGCAACCTGCAGCAGAAACTGATTCCTCCATCTGCAGCGGCAGTGATAATGGTAGCCAAGAGGGTGTGGCTCCACCTAGCAGCGACAGTGATGACCCATGCAGCTACAATGCGTCTGAACCTGCACGGGGGAAGCGTGGACGGAGGGGGAGAGGAAGGAGGCAGCCTGCAGCAGAAAATGCTGCTGATTCTGCCCGTGGTGGCGATGGCCGCGAGTATGCGGCTGAACTGAACCTACGCGGGGGAATCGTGGGCAGAGGGGGAGAGGGGGTAGGCAGCTCAAGAATGCGGCCGGCTGAACCTAGCCGGGGCGACCTTGCACCAACGAGGAGAAGTGTAAGGGCGTAGTATGGAAAACTGAGTGAGCTACGCTGAAGCAGATTGTAGCAACTCGTCTAGTGACTGAAATTGATGTTCTTAAACTTGAAGAGCTGTACTCCAACTCCACAAGAAATTATTATAATTTGTAATCAAAGCGATTTCTGGTTGCGTGATGTGAATGCGATTTCTCTGTATGCATGAGGTTTCTCAGTTTTTCTCAGGCCTTATAAGTTTCCCAGATTTTCTCCGTCTCAGATTTTCTCAGGCAGCAGCCTGAGAAAAAACCGGGCGCCTGAGAAATTTCGTTCCTGAGAAAAAAAAATCTCAGGCCAGGCCGGGCGACTTTCTCAGGCTGATCTCAGTTTTTTCTCAGTTTTCTCAGGTGTTTTTCTCAGTTTTACTGAGAAAACTGAGATTTTTCTCAGTTGATCTCAGGAAATCTCACGAAATCTCAGGAAATCTCAGGCAGCCCGCCTGAGAAAACTGAGAAAACTGAGAAAACTGAGAAAACTGAGAAAACTGAGAAAACTGAGAAAACTGAGAAAACTGAGAAAACTGAGAAAAACTGAGAAAAATCTCAGTTCTGAGTTCCTAGTGTGCAGTGACACCAAAAGTGTGCAACAAAGTGACTCGATCCGGCAGTTTCTGACCACCTCTGCGTTATGCCGACAATAATTAATGCATGATCTTCCCATGACAGGCTCCCCTTAGCTGGATGTTGCTTGAGACTCCGTCTGGGGGGTGCAGGTGCCCTTGAAGCACCTACTAGAGCAAGTGTTGTTTACATTCCCACCCTTGCAGGAAGTAGCTTAGAATGTATTCAAAGCCATATGCCGGCCCTTTCTCTGGGATATGTGCTACATACACTCCCAACGGAGTTATGTTCCTAATTAATTAATTTAATTGCATGATAATAAGTACGAAGCCAGGCATCCTCTACCACGACCGCCATCACCACCAAGCTCCAGGAGCTGGAAGACACGCGCCGCGAGGCCGCTGACAGCGACCGTCGCCGCTGCCGGGTCATCCTCAGGCGCTTCGACATGCCGCCGGAGGGGACCCCAGACTCCGGCTCTTCTCGACGAGCTGAAGAAACAGCTCTTGGTGTGCATGGAGCATTGGAGCTGCCAGGTGCGGCACTGCAGGGCGCCTACCGCCTGCCCCATCCACAGGCCAAGGCTGGGCCCCCTCCAGTGGTCCTCACCTTCAGCGACATCACAGCCCGAGTTCGGTTCCTCTCTCGCCGCAAGAAGTGGTGGACTTTTTGCGTGGTGGACACCTCCTGGTCGCTTGACGACGACCTGACGCCAGCCCAGCAGCAGCAACGCCGCGATCAGTGGCCCGATCGACTACATCCGCCACAAGACCAACCCCGAGAAGCCCCAAGTGTACTGGCGGGGCGGGGACCTTTATGTCAACAAGAAACTGTGGAAGCCCCCCCGGGCTTCCCCGGGATAGAGCACTCCAGCTAGTTGTCGAGCTCGGGGCAATCGATGATGGGATAGCTCAGGCATTACAGTACTTGAAACGATATTAGCGCACAGCGTTATAGTGCCTCCAATTAGCCCTGGCACCTTGTGGTCATCAGCTTGCGCCGACGTCTTGAGCCCACCTCACATTTGTATCATAAGCTATGCGTCATGCAGCCTACCTATGGTATTGCACTGGTTGTATTGCACCCACAGTGTTGCGCCCCGGCATGATGCACCATCATTGCCGTGGAAATCAGAGGCCGTGGAAATCAGAGGCCGTCCGAAATCAGAGGCATGCCCTGATACAAAGACTCTAATGACTGGCGCTTGGAAAACCCTACGTTCAGGACCTGTCGGAGCATCCTGTAAACCGTGCCGTCTAGCTTAGCTGCCACAATTCGGTCAGACCACTTGCATTCGATGCGCTTTATTCAGACGTACGTACACGCCAGTATAATCGGTTACGGCTGAAACGCAGTATTGACAAAGTTATCACGTGACAAGCAGCTATGACGACCCCAAAAGCAAAACGGGGTTTGGAAAAGGAGCTTACCGGCTCCCAGCCCAACCCGCTCGCCATCGTTCTTGCCCAGCCGCCTGGGCACGCCAACCCACCGCCAGCAAACCCATCGCCAAGCGCCTCGCCTGAATCCAAGAAACCATGCCACGACCGCCGCAAATGGAGCCTATTCTTGCCCGGCGACAGCAGGTTCTCCCTCCTCGAGTGGCAGAACCTGTCGCCACAGGAAGTCGTCGAGGTCCTCCAGTTCCTCACACAGGAACGGAAGCTCTTCGTGCAGCAGAAGGGGGGGGCGGCTATCGACTACCGCAACACGTCCTGGCTCTACACTTATGAAGAACCACGCCAACGCCTGTTTATCTTGACCAGCTACTACCAGCGCAGCCTCGCCGACATCAGCAGAGCGCTCACAGCCCCCGCCCCCGCACAGCCGCCAGCCCCTTCGGCTCCCTCCCTCTGCAAGGATGACATCCGCGCAGTGCTGGAGGAGCACGTGACCTGGCCGTTGGCCGAGAAGCTGACATCGCTGAACACGACGCTCAACACGGTGGAGGCCCGGGTCTCCAATGTGGAAACCAAGGTCGTCCACAAGCTCCAGCCCCAGTTCACGACGCTGCACACCGCGGCGCAAGCTTCGGAAACGCATGCTGCACTTGTCTCTCGCCTTAACCAGGTGGAGGGCAAGTGCGGCGTGCTCATGAAGAAGCTTGAGGCCATCACCGCCCACACCGAGGCCCTGGCCACACAGGTCCCCAAGATAGCGGAGCAGACGGCCACCATTGCATCCCAGCCACCCCGGCAGGATGCTGGTGACCTCCCGCCGCTCTCCTACGCGGACCTGCTGCGGTCAGCGACCGCCTCCACCACCGACGCCATCGCCACGAAGCTCCAGGAGCTGGAGGACCACCGCCAGGCCCAGCAACGGGAGGTCACCGACCGCGCTCGCCGCGAGTGCCGTGTGGTGCTACGTCGCTTCCCCCAGAAGCCAGGTGAGACGTCAACCTCTCTTGCTGACGAGCTCAAGAACCAGCTTCTTACCCTCATGGGCCTGGTAGGTGAGGTAGAACTGCGTGGGTGCCACTGCCTTCCCCACTCACGGGACAAGGCGGCTCCCCCACCAGTCCTGCTCACCTTCCCCTCCCCTGAGGATAAGCAGCGGTTCCTCTCTCGTCGCAAGAGGTTGCACGACCTCACCTGGACGCTGGATGACGACCTGACCCCCGCTCAGCAACAGCATGCAGCGACGCGACCTGTGGCCGGAATACCTCCGCCATAAGCAGGACCCCCAGAAGCCCAAGGTGTACTGGAGGGGCGGGGACCTGATGATCAACCACAAGATGTGGACGCCCCCAGCGGGCTAAGTTGAGTAACTCTAGAGCCCTAGGATCTGGCTCTAAGTTCCCCATGTCCGTCCGCACGCCTCCCGCTAGCGTCCGCTAAGCCGCCGGCTATAATCCGGCGGTCCGACGCGGGCGACCGGTCTAAGGGCGGCGCCTAGGGCCGGCGCCACCTAGGCCCCAGTCCGGGGCCTTATCCGGGTCAGTACGGACGGCTAGCTTGTCCCACGGTTACGGCTAACCGGATAGGGTTTGCTGGCTAAGACATAAACCAGTGGTGGGCCAGCTCCGACGGTAGTTCTCTGTGTTCACCTTATCCCAAGCTCAACGTGACCGACCGCCATAGCTGAGCCGGTCGGGCTTTAACTGGCTAGAATAGCAATAGCCCTAGCAATTGTAACCATTGGAGTCACTGCCGCTAAGGCAGCCATGCCTAGAATGTTCGCCTAGCTGTGCCAACATACCTAGTCACGTGCCGCCAACGCACGGTACACAACCAGCCATAGCCTTAGCCTAGTCCTAGCACAGCCATGCTACGCCCGTGCTATGGTCAGATTACTTGCCCACGCTATACTTGTTATGCCCCGCTTACATGGGTCTTATTGCACCCACAGTTTGCCGGATCGTTAGCCTGTCATTTTAGCTAGCCGCGCCCGATTGCAGCTGTGGCATGCCTTTGGCATGAAGGAGACTGGGGGTCTCTGCCCTTTCTCCTGTAGTGCACACACAGGGATTAAAAGCACTTCAGTGCTCCGTGACTCCCCAACGGGAGCACGTGTTTAATTAATTAATTAATGAATTAATCAATTAATTAATTGCCGTGGAGAGAGCGCTCTGTGGCCTGCATGCCCACTTGCGGCAGTGAGAGAAGCTAGGGCGCCCTCCCTCCTTCTCGCTGTGTATATAGGGTTGAAGGTTCCTTTACTCTGTATTGGCACCCACGTGACGCAGTCACGTGCTTAATTAATTAATAAGTACAGTACGACAGAAGGAACCTATAAACTCGTCAAACAGCACCGGAAAGGCATTGCTGTCAACGTTGGCATCGGCCCCCCTGATCGCAGTATTTTCCAGCAAGAACGCTGCCGAAACCTATCAAACGACATTCCCACGAACCAAAAATTTGGCTGCATAATCTTTAGGACATAAAAATTCTATTTCCTAAGTTTGGCCAGCAAATTCGAACTCAAACGTAAATCCCTTGCGTCGGTAGGCGCAAGCCTCCATGGCCAGGTCGTATTTCTCCGGAATGCACGTTCTACGTGGAAAAGTACCCTGTACCCCCCTACCTTGGCCGTACGGTCCAGAACACCGTAAACTTTGTCAAAAGTATGCAAACCCAGTTAGTCTCCATGCTTTGCTGCAGACTAAGTCTCAAAGGCATTGTGAATACAACGTATGAATAAGCCTTGTAAACCTACGTTGGTATGTGAATATAAATACCACGTGGGCTATGCAGATAGGAATGCTACTAGTCGAGTCGCATACGTTTCCCTAGATAGGTACTTTGGGTACTGGGGTACGTGACAGATGTCAGTACCCAGTATACTTAGTGTCCTGTCATTGGACGGTACTAGAGTATCCTAGATAGGGACCGTACTGCATTGTGCATTGATCTGTGATCACACGATGCAGTGACTACTGACTAGACTGCGACCTGTCATCGTGCGGCCTCGGGCCAACGGTCTGCACCCAACGGTCACTGGCGGCGCAGCCAGTGAGAGGAACGTTGATAAAGGGTAAACCTATTTTCTAATGAACCAAGCAATTCATTGCTCATTGCTCACAGTGCTCTCAAGCAATATACCAAGTCGGTCATTCCCATTTCCTAACTTGAATTTTACAAATGCTCTTCAGCACCATCAAACTCATCAATGGTTCAAACCGGCACTGGAAAAAAAAAAAAAAAAAAAACGAAAAGAAAAGGAAAAAAAAAAAAAGAAACTATATCTTGGGGACGACGATGATGATCAGCGTCGTCCGCCAGACAACAGGGCACCGGCTGATGTCGGTGCGCCTGCATGCAATAACAACAAAACAAAAAAAAAGACAAGGAAAAAGAAAAAGAAAACAAAAGAACAACAATATGACAATACCAGCCAGGTGGAGGGTCCGGCTGCCGCGAGGCAGTCCGAACAACCCCCCTCCCCTGTGCGCCAGCCGGTGGCGGAGCCGGTTCCCCTACGGGGCACCGACCAACCCTCTTCCCCGGCGGCTGCGACTGTCTGTCAGCAGCACCCACTGCTGGAGCAGCCATGGCGGCGGCAATGCGGCAGGAAAACAACCCCCCAGGAGGCACCGGCCCCGCGCCGGCCCCTGGGGCTTCCAGCGTAAGCAAGTCCGTTGCTTTCTTTCCTCATGCATGCTCTGATATAATGCTCAAGAGCGGTGGCTATCTTTTCAACATATCATAACCAAACAGAAAGCTATCGCTGCAGCATGAGGAGCATAGAAACGCTCCAGCTGTTATGTGATAAAAGCACTCCTGGCCTATCCCCATCACCGGCGGTGGGCGGCCTGGGCTGGACGGCATATGCAAACGAGACAAGTATCACCGTCCACCCCAACGTGAGTTATCTGAATGAATGTCATGTCTTTTGAACGCAGATCTCCCCATTTTATTTGGGATGAGTGTAAGGATATTGTTGCTTTCTATGGCAGCACAGCCTCTACCCTCTATGGAGACTGTTGATCCTCTCTATGTCAGGGCTGAGGGCCCTTAATCAAACCCACTGCTGTCAACTCCCTAGACATGGAGCTTGCCCAGCAGCCGCACGTAATCAATAAGGCATGCAGTAGTGGCAGAAGCCATTACCAAATGCGTGTACTTGCGGGTAAAGACATGGCTATGGTGCCAACGCTCAAGCAGCACCGGGAGGCAATAACAAGAAACACTAACACAAAACAAACAAAACTGTTACCAAACCATGGTTGGTGTTGAGGCAGCACAGATGCTGTCCTCTCACTACAAACAAACAAACAAACGAAACGGTTACCAAGCCATGGAGTTGGTGTTGAGGCAGCACGGCTACTGTCCTCTCACTACAATCAAACAAACGAAACGGTTAACAAACCATGGTTGGTGTTGAGGCAGCACAGCAACTGTCCTCTCATTACAAGCAAACAAATGAAACTGTTACCAAACCATGGTGGGTTTTGAGGCAGCAAAGATACTGTCCTCTCAATCAATACAATGAACAAACAAGAAAAGCTGCGTTAAATTAACAATAACAATACCAACAACAGGCCCTCACAGGGCAATAACAACAACAACAACCGGCCCCACCAGGGCAACAACAACAACAACAACAACAACAACAACAACAACAACAACAACAACAACAACAACAACAACAACAACAACAACAACAACAACAACAACAACAACAACAACAACAACAACAACAACAACAACAACAACAACAACAACAACAACAACAACAACAACAACAACAACAACAACAACAACAACAACAACAACAACAACAACAACAACAACAACAACAACAACAACAACAACAACAACAACAACAACAACAACAACAACAACAACAACAACAACAACAACAACAACAACAACAACAACAACAACAACAACAACAACAACAACAACAACAACAACAACAACAACAACAACAACAACAACAACAACAACAACAACAACAACAACAACAACAACAACAACAACAACAACAACAACAACAACAACAACAACAACAACAACAACAACAACAACAACAACAACAACAACAACAACAACAACAACAACAACAACAACAACAACAACAACAACAACAACAACAAACAACAACAACAACAACAACAACAACAACAACAACAACAACAACAACAACAACAACAACAACAACAACAACAACAACAACAACAACAACAACAACAACAACAACAGCAACAACAACAACAACAACAACAACAACAACAACAACAACAACAACAACAACAACAACAACAACAACAACAACAACAACAACAACAACAACAACAACAACAACAACAACAATAGGCAATTACCTGGCAACCCTGGAAGGGTCAGGTGCCTGAGGTGCTTCCAGACGGGGCACAGCCGCAACCAGTGCAACCACAACCCTACACTGGGCAACAATGTGGATCTCTGCCCAGGCTGCCACTACACGAGGCACAACCTGGCCAGCTCCAGGCTCGATCGGATCCCGCTGCAACCGACCCCGGTTCAACCCAAACAACAGTGAGTTCTCTCACCTTGGGCTACTCTGAGGATGATGATCTCATTGGCATTGGGGATGGGGCAGCAAAGGCCTGATTGATTTTGAGGCAGCAAGACTTCTGTCCTCCCAATACCCTGTACTGGAACCCTATATCAAAGCACTGACCCCCACTGTTGACAACTCCATTGATATCAAGGAGCTTGCTCACCAGCTGCACTTAGCCATGGGTCATGAAACAGTGGCTGAGGATCTGGCAAAACGCCTGGGGGGTAGTAGCATGGGAAAACCACTCAGGAATGCAGTAAAACTGGCTAGACAACACTGTCAAGAATGTCAGTTTAACAGCCCCAAACCTCAAAAATGGCATACTGCAACTCCTTTCACCACTAGAGGCATGATAGTGGGGGATGTAATGCACATCAACAAGGATGTCCAACCCAACCTGCATGATCCTAAAAGACTCATGGTCCAGGTTCACAGTCATGGAACCACTACCTGGCATGTCAGCAGGGCAGCTACGTGTTGCACTCATGATTGCTTAATTACCCATATATTGTATCCAGTTGACAGAATTTTGCTTGATCAACAATTTTCCTGTCTGACTGACCTGGAAGGGTGTGAAGCATTAGAGATTGCTGGGCTGGAAGATCATGAAGGTCAGGGGGTCATTGAAAGAACCATCAGATCTGTCAAAACCCTACTAGCTAAAAATCCCTCCAAGGATGCTACTGCAGGGGTCTATTGTGACAGGGCACTCTGGTGTCATGAAATGTGCACAACCCTAAACATGAGACCTGTCCTGCATGCCAAGTGGGGTGAGGTAATCCCAGCAGGACTGCAGGCAGGTGTATATCCCCCAGAGGTGATAGCACTGGACAACACTGCACGTGCACAAACCTCAGCAAAACTGGCAGAAAAAGATAAAACCGGCATCCCAGGCCAGTATTCCAAAAAGGTGATCAAGTCCTCTACTACAAGGAAAACAGTTTTGGTAAGGTTGGAACTTGGCTAGGTCCAGTTACCATCCGTGGATTTACCAAACATGGCAAGACAGTGGATGTCAAGCACAATCTCAATGGAAAGCGTCACAGGGTGAGCTGTCGTAGAATTAAGAAGTATTATTCTCCCATGGCAGACGTGCCTGGGGAAGAGTCTTTAAGCATGGACTCACTACTTCTATCTGGCAACTCCAGCATGCCCAGCAGTAGCCATGAGCCACCAATTACTGCTGTTGACAGCACCACAGCACCCTCTGTGAACCCTTCCACCCTCAGTGAAGCCAGGCCCACTTCACAAACTGGGGATAGCTTAACCAGGCACGAGGTAGCTGGTCTGGAAGCACATCAGACCCAAGGCACCAAATTGTCTGTCAACCCTCCCGCTCTGAGGTCAAGATTGGCAGTCGCCTTGCAAGCATTACACAGGTCACATAAGCAACAAGCTGCTGTGGCCGAAGGGCTGGCAAAAGTCTCAGCTGTGTGCACTAGTCAGGACCCCTGGACCCTGGCAATAGACACTCAGGCACTGAGGTCAGTGTGATCAGTGTACAAGCCGTCCCTGGTCTTGAGATTGCACCTTCATTTTGGGCACGGGTGCAGGATTTCTCAGGCCAAAGCTCACTGGATGTAGTGGGACAAGTGCTGCTCCCTATACTTGGTATTCAGACACCCTTCCAGGTACGTGGTGGCAGGGTACTCTGGTAACACCTTGTTGGGGGAACCTTTTGTATCCTATCCTGGGGTGCTTATCTCAGCTAATGAGCTCAGTATCACAGGGGTGGGTGCAGTTCCTCTGGACCACTTTAAAATCCCTCTCTCCAGTATTGTCCCTGGTATGGATGCTGTCATCAAGGCAGTCAACATTCAGTATGCACTAGGGGAGATCCCTGATCTGGACAAGTTAGTGCACAGCCAGTTCCTCCATCCCTCAGCCTTTGGGCTGGGTAAGTGGGACATAGCCATGCACTCACCCCAACAAATCTCCCACGTCATACAAGAATGCAAAACACAAAAAGGGTTTACAAAGTGGCTGTTGGCCATCGTCCACCAAGCCATGCACTAGGAACTCGGCTTTGAGAATGGGTGAGAAATGGTGAGAAAAAGGGTGAGAAAGGTGAGAAAAAGGGTGAGAAATGGGTGAGAATGGGTGAGAAAGGTGAGAAAATGGGGTGAGAATGGGTGAGAAAACACGTTTCTCACCCGGGTGAGATTGCCCCAAAAAGGTGAGAAAAGGAAAAAAACGTGAGAAAAATCTCAAAAAACAGGAGGTGAGAAACGTGAGAAAAACAGGAGGTGAGAAACGTGAGAAACGTGAGATAAAACAGGACGTGAGAAAAGTGAGAAAACACAGCGCTGAGAAACACACCCATAATGCAATATGGTGGCAGCCAGATGCAGGCAGTGCCAGTAACAACCGCACTGTTCAAAACAGCACGAACAATCAAAATCTTTTCATTATAATGTTAAAATAATAAATGTTTATAGCCGTCAAGAACCCATTAAATCATACTAGCTACTCAGCGGCGAAATTCTGGAATTGTAACCATTGATCATTTAATGAATCATCTATACAACACTGTTATGGCTTTATGACACATCCGTCATTGCCTTTCATCAAATACGATGACAGCTGGTTAACAAATCTGGTCGCTTGCTAGGGCATCATGCTGACCGCTCCCATTTCATTCTCGTGGTGCCTGCATGAATCCAAGCAAACCGCGACACAATACGCAAGAGAAAAAAAAGATATCAGATCCTTGACATAGACATCACCATTCTACAAGGAAGAGCTCACCAGCACCTAACGGTCCAATCATGCAGCAAATGTGTAGAACACGATTTATGACCCAACACTCACTCTTATGGCAAAGCAGCCCATACACATGAATCACACCATGCGCCAGATGTCACACGAGCAATTAAGCCACAACGTTGTCGTCGGATCAGAAAGCAACAAACGTGAAAACGCTAGCAGCCCAAATCTGAGATTCCGCGGAACACAGAAAATAAGAAAGCTCAGAAGCTACCAGCAAGGGATCGAACATAGGACCTTTGGCATGATTTCGCGGCTGTGTGAGTCTCCTGATCCGAAGGCATCTCACTTAATTAACGTTTCGAAACAGCCAAACTGCGAAAAATCTCTTACCGGAGAGAGTTGCCAATATCAAGGAGACAACCAGCGCAGGCCAGAAATCGGGAGAATCCGGACCATGGGAGCTCGAGCCTGCCGTTATCTTGTCCGCGTTTTCGAGTCGTGCAGGATTATGAATATGAATGGAGATGGAAATGTGTAGCCTTGTGCATTGAAATTATGGCTGGCTGACGTGAAGAGCGACTACATGACCTAGACGGTGGGGCCGGAAACAGCTTGCTTGATTGTGTTTCATCGTGGGCAACGAGTCCAACGACTACTTTCTCTGGGCGGCAAACTGCGGCAAATTGAACGCAAACCTCATCATGAAATCTTGACCGTCGAAACGTAACGATCCGACGACTTATGCAGTATGCCGCGTAATTTTCTGTTGCGGGAGAGCCGTTGGGCCGGTTCCCGACGCGGGCGACCAGTGGTTTGCATTAAGTTAACTTACCTGAAGTTCTCCAACAGAAGTGACCCAAGCCGCATGATGGCACTCATCGACGGCCTCAGTCTATTGACGCGTCGGCCCGATTTTGGCGGCACCCAATTTGACACCAACGGCACCTACCGACAAAGGGCATACCCCACGACCTTCGAGCTCTGCTATGGCGGTGGTGCCGTGGGGCCCGCATCAGACTGCGGGCCCTTATCTGCTATGGCGGTGCTGCCGTTGGGCCCGCATCAGAATTCAGGCCCTTTATGCAGGCGGGCCCTTAATGCATGTTACTTTTTTTTTCTTCTGCATACAAATATGAAGCAATGAGGTCGTGTCCTCCGGATTTTTGCATTTGCACCGTGTGCAGTTCTTGGACGTTTGGAAACATGCATGATGGCATGTGGCTAATGTAATGACTGACTAGCTAGACCGTTTCAGTGGTTTTTCATTTGCGGGTTTTTCCTCGTAAATGGTGGGAAAGCGACCGCAGCAATGGTTCTCACCACTAGACACTCCCGGCCAGTGAAGCTCGAAAAACACGCCCTGATCAAGCAAGCTGTTTCCGGCCCCACTGTATAGGTCATCTTACAGTCGCTCTTTGCGTAAGCCAGCCATAATTCCAATGAACAAGGCTACACATTTGCATACTCTTTTCTTGGTTATCGGTGTGCCTTTGTTTGGATGCAGGGGGGATCGCTGTGCTGACACAACGCGGCAAGGGATTTGCTGGTAGAAGACGCCCTTCCCATGGCTGATTACAGCGACCCTGTGAATGGCGACGAGGCCTACTGGTGAGCCTTGTTTTTTGCAAATGCTACTTACGCCGTCTGCTTTGGTTATTTTAATTCAGTCCAGTTGAAAGGCGCCTTGGGATTAGCCAATCATGTTTTACTGTCACAAAGCCAGCCCTAGTAATTAATATCTAGTTTGTTTGGTTTTACCCATCCGGGTGCCATGATCTTGCCGCCAGTAAAAGCGTCCTGTGTTGTATCTGTTCTATTTTTTTTAATAACCAATAATACTTGCAATAATAATACTCTTTGGTGGGTTATCGGTGTGCGTTTGTTTGAATGCAGGCGAGATCGCTGTGCTGACACAACGTTCAACGTGATTGCATGAGTTCCTAGTGCAGGCAGGAATGGGTCCTGCCCAACCCCCAAAACCCTCAATACAAACCGCCTGTCACCCCTTCATGGGATGTGCCAGAGGGAGCCAAAAAGCTCAGACTAAAATTTGTTCTCAAACAAAAACCACAAAAAGTGGGCTCCCCAATTTCCCATGCCAGACCATGTGTCACAGAATTAAAGGGGACCTCCACACTGCCAATTAAGGGGAAACTTACACACCTGGGCTGCAACAAACCTCACTCAGGATCATGCTCTCCCTATTCCTCCACAACCTCAATGCAGGCCAAGACTTTGTCTGCAAAGCCACTGATATTAAAAGGGCCTTCCTCAGGGGGGACCCAGAAAAGGCTGAATCTGTGTGGAAAGGGAAGGTGTACGTGGTAGACACCCCAGCTGTGTGGCAACCTTACATTGATGAGCCCCACCTTCTCATCAACATTGGGGTGGAAGGGCTTGTCAGTGCCCCCAAAATTTTCAGAGACTCAGCAGAGGAAGTCTTCAAAAAGCTCAAGGCCACGTATGATGACCTGGACCCATGCTTTTTTGTTGTACCCACCCCCTCTGGACTGCTGTTCTTTGTGTGGCATGGAGATGACCAACTCATTTGTGGGCCTAGTGTCTATCTACCTAGAAAAAGGCCTCAATTGAGGCCTTTTTATAAATTGGGTGTTGCATGTAATTACAATGAACCAACAAACTTTATTCCAAATATGAGTGAAGGCCATGCATTATTATGATTGTTTTGGGGTTCCCAGCACTTAACATCAGTCATATAGCCCTAATACGTATTTAATTATGATTTAATAAAATAGGGTGTCGCTGCGAGGGCACCATCTGACAACACAACATGACCATAGATACAAGCGACCAAAAGGCGCCAGTACTCAGTTCCATCTGCATGTAACGTGTCTTTTGGACCTTACGAGGTTCCCCCACGACACGGTAAGCATGGCATGACATGGCATGCTCCCCAAGGGACCCCTCACACACACTTGCACGGCCGATGCTGTCGCGCAGCACTGCAGGCAGCAATAGCCTGCCATGGGTATTGCACGTAACCATGAGGAATCCAAAGCCTCTATTACAAACACGCACAAGGATCATGCATTATAATGATAGGTGTGACCTTCCAAGCGCGTAGCTTCACTCACATAGCCCCAATATCTAGGTTGTTACGGTATATTATGACAGGGGTTTGCTTCCGCGGCAGCAGATGAACAGCACATGGCAAGATATACAAGCATAACTGGACAACATTTGCACAGCCTACTAGACCTCCTAGCTTGATTTTGGGCTTTGCAAGGGTTGCCTGAGACATGGCCAGCATGGCAGGAACTGCCATGCTTCTTATGGAAAGCAAACACGTCTACACGGCGGGGGCCAGCCGCAGAGCACTGCACGAAGTACTATAACCTGCCTTACGTCACATCGGCACTAGGCGCCGATAGGCAGCTAAAAACTGACGATATCACAAGCAAATCGATGCCATTACCTTTCTACCACCAGGACGCACTTACCTTTCACACCCCTCGCACCCGGGATCACTTATAGGCACGCATATGCGCTGGCGCTGAACGTGGCTGCATTAGAAAAGCTGTTCAAGCTCGGCGTTTTCAAGTTGTCCGGAAGCGATGCAGCCCGCAAATCTGGCCGGACAGACGCTCCATGCGTCGTCCATTGACGTATGAAAGCGGCTGCAGCGGCCTCACCAGCGCTGTTCGCATAATGGCGCTCCCATAGCTGGGGGCGCGCGCGCGTTTATTGTCCGCATCCCAGTTTTTCCTAGCTAAAAACACCCCTTCCTCTACCTACGGATCCACGCCAAAAGGCTTGAAAATAGCCAGTGCCCCTTTAGTCACGGCTGCCCCAACATCCCCCCCCCGCCGTTCCGCTAGTCTCTTCCCAGCATATCGAAGCACCGGCCTGCTGGCAGGCGCACTATCAACGCCAATTACGCCCCATCTGAATTTCACTAACCTGGCATTCAGCACACAAATAACGACCCCGCGAATTTAGAAATTGACTTTTGACCCGTTTAGCGATCGAGATAGCTTCACGGATAATTTATCTACCCAACGCGCTCCTTACTGGTCCAAATGATGCACGAACGTGGCCATACGGTCTATTTTACTCGAGGCCGCCATGGTCGTGCATTCGTGAAAATTCGTCGTCCGGTTGCACGAAAGTGGCCAAAATAGGTACTTTTCCACCTCACATATCTTTCAGTAACCGTCGACCCCTGTCAGTTGTACAAGCTACTGCTTATACTTTTTATGCGCAAACCTTTTTGCTAAGGTTAACGCATATTCTTACATCCTGCGCAGGATGTAAGAATATGCGTTAACCTTAGCAAAAAGGTTTGCGCATAAAAAGTATAAGCAGTAGCTTGTACAACTTAAAACCTTTGCGCGTTGGGGCGGAATATTAAGCGGCTCCCTAACTAGGGTTTTACTTCCGCATCGAATTACTAATTCGATATTAATCCCGGGAAGGTCCGATATCTACCTCGCGAGGCGATTAATTAGGTCCGACCGGTGCCCCGGCGGATCCTCCCAAATAATCCCTACTCGGCACTGTCCCCACGAGGTTTCGAACCCGTGACTTCCGCGCCGCGCCGGTTCTAAGTTGTACAAGCTAGTGCTTATACTTTTTATGCGCAAACCTTTTAGCTAAGGTTAACGCATATTCTTACATCTGCGCAGGATGTAAGAATATGCGTTAACCTTAGCAAAAAGGTTTGCGCATAAAAAGTATAAGCAGTAGCTTGTACAACTCTGTCGACCCCAACGGGTCAGGACGCTCAGCTCATATACCAGATTCGCGCCACTGGGGCCGGACGACCCATAGGACCGGTCCTTCCCGCCAAAATTACCGTCCCCAGGTGACCTTGGTGAAAAAGGCCTCAATTGAGCCAAAAGGCCTCAATTGAGGCCTCTGGGTAAATAGACACTAGAGCTGAGGTGGAAAAATTTATTCAGCAGGTCCAGGAATCATATGAGATTGGCAAACAGGTGGAATTGAGCACAACCCCCATCCAATTCTGTGGCATCATGTTGCAGCTGCACAGGCAGCAGCATCAGTGGGTCTGCTCTCTCTCTCCTCCTGCAGAATATATTCAAGATTGTCTAGATCTGCTGCAACACAACTACCTCCCCCTCCACATGTGTGCCGCTGTTCAGGGCAAACTGGGGTGGTGGTCAGCCATCTGTGGGGCTCCCTTCGCTGTCATAAGCAGGGTCACCCATGATGTTCTAGTCAAAATCAAATGCAGTCAAATCAGGAAGTTGGTCAATGATTGCCCTCGACCCTCATCCTCCATGGTCTGAATCTGATGGAAGACATTCATCTCCACAGTGTCATGGACAGCTCCATGGAGAGCAGAACAATCAATCAGATGGGGGCACGGGTATCAGGGCTGTTTTTTCTCACCAACAGGTCAGATTACATGTCCCTCACTTCCTGGTACAGCAGACTACACCGCAGAAAACCTGGCAGCAGCAACTCAGCTGAATGTCGTGCTGTGGTGTCTGCTGCATTGCATGCTCGTTCCCTACTGCACATCATTGCTCACCTGGTTCCAAACCCAGGCAGGCAGCACATGCAATGTCATCTCACATCTCTATACTGACAGCTACTCTGTGATCAGTTTTCTAACCAAGAAATCTGTGTCTGCTGCTGTCCACACTGACCTGGATTGGGTGATCCTCAAACAGGAGGCCACCTACTTCTCCAGCTGGCATCATGTGGAAGATGAAGAAAACCCAGCAGATGCCTTAACCAAGCTGAGGGATGCAGCTGGTCCACAATACTAGCTACTATTTGACAAAATGAATCCATATGGTATCCGTGTCAGTGTATGAATAAACTGTCTGGCTACAGCTCAGTACACAACCACCACACCCCCCTACCACAGCGATAGCTGCTGGGCGCCGTAAAATTCAACACATTTGCTGTGGGGTGTGAGTGCTGACTAGGTCAGATTTCTATCCATTTGTTTGCAGCTTGAGGGCACAAGCCTTGTATACACTTTACTTAATGTGTGCTCAAATAACTGGCCAAACCAGCCAGCTGTGTACACCTTATTTAATGTGCAATCTAACACCTGGCCAGAACAGCCAGCTGTAACCAACCTGGCTCAACCAGCCATGTCTCTTTTGTACCCCTAATCAACTTAAAAACAATAACAATAATGTTGGGGGTGCAGACCTGCATTCAGAAATAAATAATAAAACAATACTGGAGTTAGTCTCCATGCTTTGCTGCAGACTACTAAGTCTCAAAGGCATTGTGAATACAACGTATGAATAAGCCTTGTAAACCTACGTTGGTATGTGAATATAAATACCACGTGGGCTATGCAGATAGGAATGCTAGTCGAGTCGCATTACTCGCATACGTTTCCCTAGATAGGTACTTTGGGTACTGGGGTACGTGACAGATGTCAGTACCCAGTATAAGTAGTGTCCTGTCATTGGACGGTACTAGAGTATCCTAGATAGGGACCGTACTGCATTGTGCATTGATCTGTGATCACACGATGCAGTGACTAGACTGCGACCTGTCATCGTGCGGCCTCGAGCCAACGGTCTGCACCCAACGGTCACTGGCGGCGCAGCCAGTGAGAGGAACGTTGATAAAGGGTAAACCTATTTTCTAATTAACCAAGCAATTCATTGCTCATTGCGGCTCACAGTGCTCTCAAGCAATATACCAAGTCGGTCATTCCCATTTCCTAACTAACCCTAGTACCATCCTGTGCAGAATTATAAACTTTAGATCTTCTCAGCTAAACGTTTCGAGATTCTCAATAGTTTTCGCGCAATTTGGTCCCCCACGGAACAGCCGATGCATTGGCTGTAAGTCGATTTTTGGCGGAAAATCGGCTGCCAGACCAATGAGGGGTTAAAGAAGCCGGCGGTCAGGCGGACTCAGGGTCCCCTTGGCCTCGAACTCCTCCAAGACAAAGGGCACCACCCGGTGGTGCCCGACGTCCCCATGTAGGCCGTGAGCTTGGCCCGCTCAGCCCGATCCGCCGTGTAGCCCGCCGCCTGGGATGCACCAACCACATGGCTGAGAGCCAAGGGGCGAGCCACAGAAACGTCAATGAGCAAAGAGACATATATATTCATCGGAGAATGATAGATTACGGAGGTGAGATGGGCATGCAACATAAGGAAAAACCCCGATAACTGGGAGAATAACCCTGAAGAAATTGATAGTAATCTGACACGGACATCCAAGGAGACATACCCTAAGCTCGTCTGGATTTGTACTAGAACACTACTACAAATTGAGATTTTTCAAACTTTGTTATTTAGGGCCTCTCGTAAGTCCAAAGCATGTAGGTTATTGTCCCAACATGTTGTGACACCGTGACACCGTGACACCGTGACACCGTGACACCGTGACACCATAACGCTAGTATTTTACGATTTTGTATGGTGTCACAAGGTAATGTGGCGCCCATGGGGTTGCAACAATGATATTACATTGCCCAGAAGCACTGATTAACATGAGGTGACATTGTGACACCGTGACACCGTGACACCGTGACACGATGGCACCATAACGCTAGTATTTTACGATTTTGTATGGTGTCACAAGGTAATGTGGCGCCCATGGGGTTGCAACAATGATATTACATTGCCCAGAAGCACTGATTAACATGAGGTGACATTGTGACACCGTGACACCGTGACACCGTGACACCGTGACACCGTGACACCGTGACACCGTGACACCGTGACACGATGGCACCATAACGCTAGTATTTTACGATTTTGTATGGTGTCACAAGGTAATGTGGCGCCCATGGGGTTGCAACAATGATATTACATTGCCCAGAAGCACTGATTAACATGAGGTGACATTGTGACACCGTGACACCGTGACACCGTGACACCGTGACACCGTGACACCGTGACACCGTGACACGATGGCACCATAACGCTAGTATTTTACGATTTTGTATGGTGTCACAAGGTAATGTGGCGCCCATGGGGTTGCAACAATGATATTACATTGCCCAGAAGCACTGATTAACATGAGGTGACATTGTGACACCGTGACATCGTGACATTGTGACACCGTGACAGCATGATAGTGACAATATGACACGATAGCACTAGCATTTCATGATTTTGTTGTTTAGTGCCACAAAGTATTAACGCAACATTAATGTATTATGCAACCATGTATAAATAAAAGAAAATTTATGAATATGATGGATGACCAATAATCCCTATTACATGGCCTAGCAAACTTGCATCTGCCAACTGTGTCTCTCTGCCTCTTTAATATCAAATGCAAGATAAAATAATGTATAAATTAGCTTAAACTTACCTGACAATGATTTGCATACAGCTTTCTTTAATGCAGAATCTGGTGCCAAGCAAATGCCGTATCAAAACCATACATGCCCAATCTAATATGAACCATAATAATCGTGTTGCCCCGACTCGTCTACATCTTGCGAGTAGGGTGGCCTTTTCCGCGGTGGAGCCTGGGCATGTGCCAGGTTGTGGGGCCGGCCGGACGTGGGCGTTGTAGGCCCACGTCCCTTGCTCATCAAAATGACTATGACCCATGAAATGAGAATCCCTGGCTGCATAACCTCCTCCCTCATCATGATGTTGCCAGTCTTGCTCCCCGGCGGCCTTGGGGATTTGGGGCCTCGGCTTTGTCTTCCTTGGAGATCTCCTTAGAGGGGGGGCTGCGGCATAACGGTAAGTGCCGTCATTGTAATGCTGCACGGGCTCAGGGTTCTCAACGTAGGTGGTTTGTTGCAATGTGCCGCGACCTCAAGGCTGATGTGTATCAGCTGCCGACCCTTCGCCAGGCTGTGGATCGTACATGCCGGCATGGTATACATAAGCATTGGCCGCTTGCCTGCCAGCGGCAGTAGGCTGGGCATGCATTCCTTGGTCGTACGGCGCGTACACACCGTGCTCGCCGTACGGTTCCCCCTCCCGATCCAGCTGCCTCGGCCCATCCATTGCGACTGCGCGCGCGCGTGGCTCTTGTTGACGGTGTGCTGGTTGCAGTCCTGTCACTTGGCCATGGGCCGCGCTGAAGCTTTCGCGTTGCCCCAACGCGGCAGGCGCAGCGGGCCGGCGAAGCTCCGTGCCAACGCCAGTGCTGGAGCTGGGTGCAGCACTTGCTGGGGTGGATGGCATTCTTCGTTGGTTCTCCAAAGCATTGACCCTCTCGGTCAGGGCCTTAACCTTGACGTACACGTGCGATTTCTTATTCCCCCGCCCTTCATCACCTACGGGTGTCCCCGCATCAACTGCGCTCTCAGTCTCCTCCCCCGTTGGCCGTGCTACGCCCGTTCCATCGTCATGCTCCGCACACAACGGTCTGAAAGTGCCAAAAAACAGCCTTATAACTCCTGTACGATGCAAATATTGTCGAAACATGCTAGATCTTGGTAGGTAGCATGTTCAGGACACCAGTAGAAGGATTGCAACTTTCCGGACTTACCGGACCTCAGCTGACCTATTTTTGGCATTTCTATTTTTAGCAGTTTTCCAGATTTTAATATAAACAAATACATTCTAATATGCAAATAAAGAGTTCTTGACCTGGCTGTTTGCAAGTAAGTTGATACTCATGACTAATGACTGTACACAAGATCTGATGGTCATCCAACCGCATTTGGTAACAAAATGCCACCAAATGCTAGCAAAAATGTGCGTTTTTTGTATTTTTCATCACATTTCATTGCAGTTTCCATACAAGCTGTGCTCGGTTGAGGCTGGAAACTTGTAGGCATCTTAAACATCATTATTCTAGACATCCCACAAAAATTCAGGTCCATCATAGGGTATTTGATGTCAGTTTGCTCACAAATGTTACCAAAAATGCACGTTTTTCGTATTTTTCATCACATTCCATGGCAGTTTCCATACAAGATGTGCTCAGTTCAGGCTGGAAACTTGCATGCATCTTTGCCATCATTATTTTAGACATTCCACAAAAATTCAGAACCATCAGAGGGTATTTGATGTCAGTTTGCTCACAAATGTTACCAAAAATGCACGTTTTTCGTATTTTTCATCACATTTCAGTGCAGTTTCCGTACAAGATGTGCTCTGTTGAGGCTGGAAACTTGCATGCATCTTAGCCATCATGATTTTAGACATTCCACAAAAATTCAGGCCGATCATGTTCTATTTGGTAGAGCTATCAATGCCATACCTGCCAGTTTCCATTACAAATTCTTACCCATGGATGCGAAACTGCCAGTGTGGAATATCAAGGAGACAATCTGGTCAACTCAAATAAGATGACTCACTAAAACATGGAAACCATTCACGAGTGATGTAAGACAACCCGTCCAGGAGACATACATAAAAGTTCATTGATATAGACACAGCTGACAATATGCACATGTGGCCATGTGGATGCTCACGCAATTTCTATTATAGGGAGGAGCTTGCTGAACATAATATTGGCAGCTGTCGCATGCATGGCTAGAAAGGTCATTTTACACGTGCACCCACAGCATGCCAAGTAATGTAGTTGCAAATTACTCAACACGCGGCATGGCGCTGATGCGTTTGCGCGCCCTCATCTCGGTATCGCTAGCTAGGAGGTAGTGGCACCTCCCTGCACAATCTCTGCCTGACCTTGTCAGCCTTCATGCACTGTGTCAACATGGACACCCCCACACCCTTGCCCTTGGCATCACAGCCAAGCTTTCGACGGTGGTTGGTGAAGCTCTTGGTGTCCTCCTTGCGCATGTGGTGCATGTGCAAGTTACTAAGTGAGTGAGTGAGTGAGTGAGTGAGTGAGTGAGTGAGTGAGTGAGTGAGTGAGTGAGTGAGTGAGTGAGTGAGTGAGTGAGTGAGTGAGTGAGTGAGTGAGTGAGTGAGTGAGTGAGTGAGTGAGTGAGTGAGTGAGTGAGTGAGTGAGTGAGTGAGTGAGTGAGTGAGTGAGTGAGTGCGTGCGTGCGTGCGTGCGTGCGTGCGTGCGTGCGTGCGTGCGTGCGTGCGTGCGTGCGTGCGTGCGTGGTGGGTGGTGGTGGGTGGGTGGGTGGGTGGTGGGTGGGTGGGTGGGTGGGTGGGTGGGTGGGTGGGTGGGTGGGTGGGTGGGTGGGTGGGTGGGTGGGTGGGTGGTGGGTGGGTGGGTGGGTGGGTGGGTGGGTGGGTGGGTGGGTGGGTGGGTGGGTGGGTGGGTGGGTGGGTGGGTGGGTGGGTGGGTGGGTGGGTGGGTGGGTGGGTGGGTGGGTGGGTGGGTGGGTGGGTGGGTGGGGGGGGGGTGGGTGGGTGGGTGGGTGGGTGGGTGGGTGGGTGGGTGGGTGGGTGGGTGGGTGGGTGGGTGGGTGGGTGGGTGGGTGGGTGGGTGGGTGGGTGGGTGGGTGGGTGGGTGGGTGGTGGGTGGGTGGGTGGGTGGGTGGGTGGGTGGGTGGGTGGGTGGTGGGTGGGTGGGTGGTGGGTGGGTGGGTGGGTGGGTGGGTGGGTGGGTGGTGGGTGGGTGGGTGGGTGGGTGGGTGGGTGAGTGAGTGAGGGAGTGAGTCCACGAGTGAGTTCACGAGGGAGGAAGGGAGGGAGGGAGGGAGGGAGGGAGGGAGGGAGGGAGGGAGGGAGGGAGGGAGGGAGGGAGGGAGGGAGGGAGGGAGGGAGGGAGGGAGGGAGGGAGGGAGGGAGGGAGGGAGGGAGGGAGGGAGGGAGGGAGGGAGGGAGGGAGGGAGGGAGGGAGGGAGGGAGGGAGGGAGGGAGGGAGGGAGGGAGGGAGGAGGAGGGAGGGAGGGAGGGAGAGGGAGGGAGGGAGGGAGGGGGAGGGAGGAGGGAGGGAGGGAGGGAGGGAGGGAGGGAGGGAGGGAGGGAGGGAGGGAGGGAGGGAGGGAGGGAGGGAGGGAGGGAGGGAGGGAGGGAGGGAGGGAGGGAGGGAGGGAGGGAGGGAGGGAGGGAGGGAGGGAGGGAGGGAGGGAGGGAGGGAGGGAGGGAGGGAGGGAGGGAGGGAGGGAGGGAGGGAGGGAGGGAGGAAGGGAGTGGATCGGTCACTCACAGCAGTTTATTCCCACCCCAGCAGGGCCCCTCCCTCACATCCGGCTGCAAAATCTGCTTGATGTCGCTTCTCTCTAGAATAAGCCGCACAGCCCTGATGCGAGCAAACGGCTCGCCATCATACTGTCGCTCACTGATGCTTTATACGCGCTTTCCGTAAGATGAAAACATGACGGAAAAGAGAGACTCGGGGAAAGGGGATACGGTGAAATACTTGTCTGCTACCGGCCGGGGTTTCAACAGCGAAGAAATTCGCACCTGAATGTGCACATACCACTCCGTCACGTCGACAACGGTCTTGCATCGCAATCGTTTCACAGACGCGGCAGCAAAAATTGCTGGCGGCATTGACATGCTCGCCGCAGTTAACGAACGTGCGGAGGTCCGTTTTAGCCCCTGACGCCACGGCGTCTTTGATGCCAAGAACGCCTGCAAAAGACACGATATCGGGCACAAAAGCACTTAAAAACGGATTACGGGTCTGCGACGCCTGGCCCAGCCTAGAAATTGGATTAAAAATCGCGCCAGCTCGGTTAAAGCAAACTGAGCCGGTAATGAAAAAAGTGCTTCGGTCAAGGCCTTAAAAACTAAAAAATGCGTCGGTTAGTGTCAAAAACCAGATGTTAGGGCGACTTTCATCGGGAAAATTTTTTGCTGCAGGTAGGTGGGGTCGAGAGAAAATCGGCGACAAAACAGGCACCCACCTGTGAATGACGCCAAAATGGAAGGACTCCGCAGAATTTGTGGCGAAAAAAAATAACGGCAAGTAATATATGACCCTAGGAGCATACACTAAAATTTCCAGCCTCGATACTGCCTTTTTATTCGCTAGCCATTCTTAGCTATCCTGACCAGAATGGCCGATGAATGGTTGATAATTTCCTCGGGGATTGAAAGGAAATACCTGCTGCACACCTTGTGACATCGGTTGTGACACCCATGTCTCAACATGTTTGTAGTTGGTTTGTAGTTGGTGTCTCGGTGTCTCAGAAACTCGTGGTCCGCATTGAGTGGGTGTCACGGTGTCACGACATCTGATTGGCCCGGTTCAGATTCGCCCCAAATTAAAAAAAAAAAAAAACGAATTAAAAAAAAATTAAAAAAAAAACGAATCTGAACCGGGCCAATCAGATGTCGTGACACCGTGACACCCACTCAATGCGGACCACGAGTTTCTGAGACACCGAGACACCAACTACAAACCAACTACAAACATGTTGAGACACCGTGACACCGTGCGCTTTCACCCCGAATTCACGAGAGCGGCAGCGATGGTGATCGCTGCCAAATGAGGTAACATGGGCTAAACAACTCGGGCAGACCGGGCTGGCGTGACATCCCGGTCTGCCATGTTTTATTCCCCCCCACACATGGCGTGGGGATCTACGTTTGCCATCTGCCAACGTAGAAATAGATGGGGAGGGGGGGGGACAAATGATGTTTGCAACATTGCCCAGTTGACATAGCCATGGCGAGACCCGGCGTTTTCATGGAGCCCAGTGCGGGGGCGCTGGGTTGGCAGGTTTTGGGAATGTTCTTCTTGCTATTACTCCTGGGCGTCGTCGTGTTCAATATGATGGCGAGGCGCGGGGTCCGGTTATCTGCAGCCGCCGTGTTGGCGAAATGCACCCAGGATTCGTCCTTGGCTGCGGCACTTTGCAGGGACTGGGACTGTGGTTGTGGCCGCCATTGTTTGAGAAGCGTGCATTTCGAGGAGCTCAGGACGATGAGGACCGACATGTGGTCTAAGAAGCCTGCGGATCGGAAAGAGTTTATAAAGAACCAGCTTTTTCAGGCCGGCCAGCGAGAAACTGAAATCCCGGCAAGTGATTTCATGACAAAGTGATTTTGATGGTTGCTTGCATGCATATTAAGTGAGACAGCTATTCCTGGACGCATGGCGTGCCAACATATATAAGTTGTTACCAGATATTAATCACATGCCCTATTGAAGCGACGTTGGACCGCATAAACGAGGAATGGCTGAACTTGTCATGACCCGGCAAGGTACCTACACGCACAACAAGAATACATCAACATGAGACGATATATGGTGAGATGACCGAGATGTATGGAGAAATGAATGTCTCTACTAGGATTATTATGAAGGTGTATACGTGGTATTTGCGGTGTCACGGTGTCACGGTGTCACGGTGTCACGGTGTCACGGTGTCACGGTGTCACGGTGTCACGGTGTCAGAAGCATAGGTAAAACTTGCAATGACCCATTGAATACATCATCCCCATTAATAATCACTGCATACCTGCAAAGATGTGTGTTTATATGCATTTTGAGGTGTCACGGTGTCACGGTGTCACGATGTCACGGTGTCACGGGTCCTATGAACTTCCCCTTCCTCAGAGACTTAAGTGGAAACTTTAAATTCAATAAAATACAACTTTTCAAAATGAACTACAAATTGCGTGTTCTAGTACAAATCCAGACGAGCTTAGGGATATATATAGGAGACATCACCATATTCATCTTCATCATCCTGAACGACTCGAACACGCGGACAAGATAACGGCAGGCTCGAGCTACCATGGTCCGGATTCTCCCGATTTCTGGCCTGCGCTGGTTGTCTCCTTGATATATATTATAAAAATATAATTACTTACAGCAGAGCGAAATCACTCAAACCAAAGCAAACGCCCAGCTATAAACCTATATACAGAGCCATGTCAAAGCTCTATACTACGATAAGACCAATGGAAACTCCTTACGGGAGGAACCTAATAGCCCTGCTGCACCGCAAAATCAGCCCGCGTACGGCGGAGCATGATCGATGTCAGCCATGGCCCGAGTCAGCGCCACCGACAAGCGCTGACGCCAATATGACGTCCAGGTCCGCGCCGACCATGGGGCCCGCTGGCCCTCCAGGTCCACATATATATGCCTGCATATATATGCGCGGCCCGCTGCTAGCCAGGGTATAGAAGTCCGCAGGTGGAGGTTATTGGCCCTGAGGATAGCCGCTACACTACCGCCTCGTCTGCCATTACAGTAGAGGACAGCTCGGATGAGGATTACATCCCCATCTAGTGCTTAATGGTTGGGGAATGATGCAGACGATATTTGTTTGAACATTTGTGTAATTATTTTTTCTAATGAGATTAGCATAGTGCTCCGTGGCATGCCTTTGCGCATGACACGCAAGTACTTACTTATGTCATGCATGGGCCGTGGAGGGGAGCCAGCTGCCAATTAAGGAGCTTGAAGCGAGTCGCCGGGGGGATGGAGTTTCCGTGCAGCAAGAGGAGGATGGGTGGGGTGGTCCCAGCTGGGAAGCCGATGGCCATGACCTCTGTTTTTTTGCTGATCATTGGCCCCCCCGCCCGCGCTTCCAGTGACAAGCTATCTAGCGATATCATCTTTGTCTGTTTGTTTCGTGTAATTTTGTTTCTTATGAGATCAGCATAGTACTCCATGGCATGCATGCCTAGGCGCATGACACACAAGTACTTACGGCTTCTTCATTCCATCGTGGCACACAGGTCCGGGTCGCGCCGGGGGCAATGTGCGGGGCTGGCGCACACAAGTCGGCCAGAGGGTTGCATGTGAGCGGCTGAGGCCGGGGTCCTGCCATAGGAGGTGCGCCTGCACGGTAGGCCAGCCTAGCCCGGCAGGGCCCACACGAATCAATACCCAAGTAAGTAAGTACTTGCGTGTCATGCGCAAAGGCATGCCACGGAGTACAATGCTAATCTCATTAGAAAAAGAAATCAATACCCACTTGGCGCAGTCTAACATGTATCGGCAACAAACAGGCTGACTGTATGAAATGCAGTGTGAAGCCAGCCAGAAATAAATTGGGCCATATATTATTGACACGGCGCAGAATTTCACGATCGTCACATCAAAACTAATTTACAGGGATAGAGGACAATGTCTTGCTCAGTGATTTCCTCGTTGGTTCAGAAAGCAAGTCCACGTTGGCAGGTGTACTGCCTTCCTGTCTACTTCCGTCTGCGCTGGACAAGCGCCTGCCTGGTGAGGAGGCAGCGGGGATGGTGTGCCCGAGATTAGGCAGTCTCGGTGACCCAGATGGGATACCCTCAGCGACCCTGGTGGAGGGATGGTCCAGAGTGTGACTGTTAAATGAAGGGCGGCGCGGTTGAAACAGGGGGGTCTTGCCCCCCACGATCGGGCTGAGCTCTGTTGCAAACAAGGACAGGTTGGAGCCACGGCAATCCAGGCAGAAAATGGTATGCCTGGTCATGGAAAACACAAAGAAATGAAATGTGTACATTGGAATGTCGGGACTCGTGACCCCATGGATATAGAAGACGCGCTGGTTCTTTTCCCGCACTCCATAGCACAACAGGAAGTGGAGATAAATGCGCTGCAGACAATGCCTGGCACATAACTGTCACGACGTTGTGCACAGTCTCAGGCCGCATGTCCATGGAGCAATCTCTTCAAGGTGAAGCAAGTCAGAAGCAAACCTAACTATAGATGAAAGTCAGGTACTGCATACGAGACAGTCTCAATGCTTGGGCAGCGGATCTACCAATCCCGTCATTGTGAGAGCCCTACGCGAGGAATGGCAAGTAACATTACCTTGATGCCACCTCTTGTGAAAACTTGATGTCAATGCAGAGGATGGTGGTGAGATTTACCGTTGCCAGCGTAGCGTGGCGTCACACATGGGATACCTCAGAATTAAGACAGAGCAATCGTCCCTCAGTAAGGCCTGTCCCTGCATGAAAAGTGGGTGGGTATCGCCCTTCTGGTCGTATGGACAACCCTTCCTCCCCCCTGCCAGTCTCTTTGTTCCACATGTCTGCCTGCCTGCCTGCCTGCCTGCCTGCCTGCCTGCCTGCCTGCCTGCCTGCCTGCCTGCCTGCCTGCCTGCCTGCCTGCCTGCCTGCCTGCCTGCCTGCCTGCCTGCCTGCCTGCCTGCCTGCCTGTGTGCAGACCACCACTGATTGCTTACCCAAGCCGGCTGTGTCTCCGCCCCACAAGTGGCTTTTAGTGGCCAGGGATGCACAGGACGCACAGCAGGGCGAGACCGCCTGGCAAAGCGTGGGATCTATGCATGCATGTATCAAATGTCTGTTCTACGCAACCTCCATGAAGAGACGAGCGAGAGAAAGCACGGGGAGCTATTTCACACGATTTGCCCACGTGCAGTCCAAGCGTTTCACACATACTACTGCCCACATACAGCTCGTTGCAGGGGCACAGGTGGCGGCTTGCCACAGGGAGACAACCGAGAGAACAGGTATGCAAGCGACCTGACCGTAGACAAGCATAGGTACGCAAGCGCTGAGTGCAACACACCTTGCGGCTAGCCACAAGTTCAATGAGGCGATTGATTATAGTAGGGTTCGTTACATTGTCATGATGCTTACCTGTCGCTGCAGCGGGGTTGGCTGGTGGGTGGGGGGACGCGGGCAGCATAACGCCCGTGATGGGGTTGAAGCCCCCCATCAGCTGGGCGTCCTTCTCCATAAGCCGTATCTGTGGCCGTCAAGTCGTGGGGGATCGCGGATTGTGCGTACCCGGTATGTGCACGCGGCGACAGATGTGCGATGCAGTGACCATCACGTACATGAGCCCGGGGGGATTAGTGATGTGAGCGGCCAAGGGCACCAAAGTTATGCAATAAACGCTTCACAGCAGCAGGGGGGCTCACGAGGAATCATCGCAGACACAGACCTTACAGAGCCTGTGCTTGCTTCGCCCTCCGAAGCCTTGCCATGATGGGGTCTCAACACATGGAGGGATGGCAGCTAGAAAAACAGTTTGCCAGTGACCAGGTTTGCGTGGCTAGTTCGTACAAGAAGTTAGGCCCTAGTTCCCAAGTTTGTTGTCTGGCAGTGTGTTTGTCCCTGTCAAGTGCCTGGTGGCAGCCACAAACATGTTATACTTTCACTCCCAAGCAACTGTGTTTCCTTGCGCTTACCCTCTACCCGCTTGTTGTTTGCCATCCCACCACATTGTGAGCACCCGCTTGCTGTTTGCCATCCCATCACATTGTGAGCACCCAGGATTCCTGCCTCACCGGCCGCGTGCGCACCTACCCGCGGATGGCTGCCATCCCATGCCATCGTGAACCCCTGACCTTGAGCTTGCTCATGTCGAGGACCTCACCTTGAGCTTGCTCATCTCCTGCGCGAAGCGTTTGGTCGAGTCCAGCAGCTCATTCTGCGCCGACACCGCGCGCCCTTCGGCCTGCGGCCACGCGCCGGACAGGTGGCAGCACGGTGGGCACGGTAGGGGCCTTGTTAGGATTACGTTATGTTCGGGCTGCCATGACGTAAGGGATCAGAAAGGCTGGGGATGTCTGGTGCAGATCTGTGCAGTCGACAACCCACTAAAAGAGGCCGGCAGAAGTAGAGAACAACGAAAGACCTTTGGAGTTTAACGTGGGCTATGGAAGTTGATATGTAGGTGGCCCTACACATGAAATAAAAGGCATCAAAACAGCTCTGATGGCAAGCTCTTGCAGGGCAGTGTGTGGGGAAGCCACCTGCCTAATAGTATAGGCCATTACGCAAAACGTGTATGCATGTTGAGGGACAGACAGACACAGAACCGAGTAGATGAGCTTATACTGTTCATGCATCAGATTTTCTTCCTGCTCCTTGGTAACCTATCCTCTCTCTTGGCGCTCACGTACTTGGAACCCAGCAGGCCATATGCTACCACCATATCTAGTATGTTGCTATCACCACCTGTACAGTGCTGGCTCAGGCGGCACAGCAGCAGCTGCAACTGCTGGGGCTGGCCCCCACATTTCCTTGTTGGCAGCTTAACATGCACACACAAACACACATACACACACACACACCAAAAAAAAAAAAATCACACATAGGCATAACAGACACACACATACATACTCCTGGTACTGCATGTTTAGTCAGTGTTACCGTCTCAGCGCGCAGCATGGCCGCCATCTTCTCCTGCTGCAGCCGCAGGTTGTCCGTGTGCGCCTCCCGCAGCTGCTCCTGCAGCGCGTCCACTTGCTGGTGATCACGCACAGGCTCCAACTGGGGAGGGGGACGAGGGGGCAAGCCATTGATGGCGCAACGAGACAAGCAACCCAGTGATGATTCCAAGCAGGGAAAGCCAGTGATGATGCGGAAAGAGCTGATACGAGCACTCACCAAGAGATGAGCAGAGGGTAGGTGGGCAAGGGGGGGGGGACGTCCCAGCAAAACTGCCCACTCCAAGTTTGGTCCGACGGGGCTCTGAAAGACTGAAGCGAGCTCCAAAATCGCCCCAGCACCAGAGCTATTAAAAAGGAGTGCGCTCGACAAACACACCCGGCCCCCGGTTTTCAGGAAAGGTGCGCGCTCACCGTGAGACTAGGTATTGCTCCGGCGCTTTGGCGTACATCCCGGAGTGAGGTACTCCTGGACGTACTAATGCACATATACGTACTACGGTAATTATATGGTCATAATTTATAGGACACGTGGGAAAACAAGGAGTGATCTTGGTGGCGTCAGATACAAATCCTGACTGTGCCGACTACCTCCCTAGCGTTGAAATGCCACGTGTCACACGTCCAACGTGCACTCCGTTTCGCCCCGACGGACCCATTTTGGCAAAGGTGTACGCTCAGCCATTTTTCACTTTGGCTGGTGACGGACGGTGCTGGACGGCAAAAAAGTGTGTGGGCTCAAGTAGGAAAATGAGGGGGTATGCCCCCCCCCCTGGTGGGCACGCAGACAGGAACAAAGAATGGATTACAGCCAGATGAAGTCAACGCGTTTCAACTAAAAAAGGTGTGTCGATTGAGGTTGCACCTGTTAAATGCTGACTGTTTAACTGCTACCTGACCTGCATCAGCGCCCCTTCCTCCCTCCCTCCCTCCCTCCCTCCCTCCCTCCCTCCCTCCCCCTCCCTCCCTCCCTCCCTCCCTCCCTCCCCCCTCCCTCCCTCCCTCCCTCCCTCCTCCTCCCTCCCTCCCTCCCTCCCTCCCTCCCTCCCTCCCTCCCTCCCTCCCTCCCTCCTCCCTCCCTCCCTCCCTCCCTCCCTCCCTCCCTCCCTCCTCCCTCCCTCCCTCCCTCCCTCCCTCCCTCCCTCCCTCCCTCCCTCCCTCCCTCCCTCCCTCCCTCCCTCCCTCCCTCCCTCCCTCCCTCCCTCCTCCCTCCCTCCCTCCCTCCCTCCCTCCCTCCCTCCCTCCCTCCCTCCCTCCCTCCCTCCCTCCCTCCCTCACCTGCATCATGCGCGCGTGGGCGTCCCGCAAATAGTGCAGCTCTTGCTCCGCAGCCAGCAGCCGCCGTGTCTCCCCCGCGCTGGTCGCCAGCAGCTGCTCGAGCCGGCTGATCACCTTCTCCTGTGGTTTGGTACCGTCCGTGTTGGGACAAAGGCCAGACATTCAGCGGCACGTGCTCAATGTGCAAATAATGATAAAGCGGGCAGCAGACAGCTTGAAGATGGAGGAGGCAGGGAGCAGGAAGTAGACGGGCAGCTAGACGGAGTATGAGCAATGGAAATGGGCTCTTTCGCACAAGTATTGCATGCATGCCAGTACTTGCTTGCTTGCTTCGCTAAGACAAATAGCATGCCATTTAGAAACGCGGATCCATGACCCAACAGTGCTGTGAGGTAAAGCAGCAAAGGACAGTGTGTTCTGACATGCAAGGTGAGGGTGGGCAGTAACATAGGTCAACGTTGACAAGTGGTACAGCCTTTACTCAGTACCACATGCCAAGGAAGTAAACACCACATCTTGCCAAGGAGATCTCGAATATTATTGTGAAGCAAAATGGTGCTTGTGGGTGCTGTGCCCCATGCCTCGCATGAGCGCTGCCATCATCGTGTCCCTGCAAACGTGGGGCTGTAAAGTATGGGGATGTATGGGCTGTACAGCACTGCAAACATACGGAAAGCACCTTCTCCCCCATTGTCTCCCTTTCCCCCCCACCCCCTGCCCCCCTGCGGCCCCCCCCCCCCCCCCCCCCCCCCTCCCCTCACCTGACTGTGCACGGTCTCTCGCACGGTGTGCATGCGCGCCAGGTCGTCCTGCATGCCCAGCATTGCCACCGACATGGCCCTGGGGACATATACACAAAGTGTGGTGGGGGCAGAGGGGCAGGGCAGCGGGTTAAAACAGTACAACTCAAGGCAGGTGAAACGTGGGGGTTGGAGTACGCCGCTGGTAAACAGGATATGGAACTAAAGATGTCTAAAGGAGGTGCGGGCCCTGCACAAAAGGCAGTGCTTCACAGGCTGTTCAGACAAACATACCAGAGGTTAAAAGATCAGGCGTGCCCCCAAAGACATGTGCCCTCCCCGATGTGCGGTCCCCAAACGTGGGCCATGTGTCAGTTGGTGATCGGCACGCCATGGGCTATGTATATGCAGGTGCATGTGGTTTCTCGTGGGGGTGCTCGATGCCCACACGATTTCTGTCGCCAAGGAATCCTCTCCTTCCTGTCCCTTCCCCTTCCTCCTCACCCCTTCCACCCTCCCCCCCCCAGATGGCCACCATCGACGCTGCATTGGAACCCAATGCTCATGCCACATCCCCGCGAGGCCCCCCCCCCTATACTCACCCACTTGGCATGTGCCCACCCACCTACCCACCTACCAAACCACCCCACCACTGCTCTGTGGTGTGCCCCCCCCCCCCCCCCTCCCCCTGACCCCCCCTTCCCCGCCTCACTGGTCTGCTATTTTCTCCCCCGTCCCTCCCAACCGGCCCCCTCACTGGTGTGCTTCCCCTTCACCCTTACCCCCCTTCACCCTCTCGCCCCCACCGACACTCAGTGGTGTGCTGTCCCCCCACCCCCACCCCCCACTCACTGGTGCGCCTCCTGCAGTTCGCGGTACTTGTGCTCTAGCGCCGCCGCCGCCATGTTGCCTCGGTGTAGCTTGTGCAGGTGGGCCTCCAGCTGCCGGTTGCGCTGCTGCTCCGCGTCACAGCTGCGCACGTGCATGCAGACATGCCACGGTGGGCAGGTGCAGGGGTTGATGATGAAAGGATGCAGCGGGGGGCAGATCCTGGGGTTGAAAATGCATGGTAGAGCCGTCGTGGTATTGAACTGATTGTGGTATCACCGTCGATAATACTATCAGCATTAACAGGGCCCCCCAAGAATAGCTCATAGCCACTGCGGTACCAGTAACGTCGTGGTATCAACGTCGATACTCAACACCCCTTGTGCCCCCCGATGGTGTGCTAGAGCCAATACGGGCCACTGTCCGCGACACGCGAGGGAGGTAAGGGGCCAAGGATGTGCGGCTGCTGGACCAGAAGCACACGCACTACCCCGTGGTTCCAACATAGCCCCCCCATCCACCCACCGGCGTGCAAGTGCGTGCGCGTGCGCCAGCAGCTCCTCTGGGCTCATGCGCGCAAGGTCCTTGCCACCGCCGTCCGGCATCGGGACCCCCGCCTGTGCGGTGCGGAGCGCCTCCTGCGTCTCTTCCAGCAGCCTCCGCAGCTGCAGGCAAACAGGACGGCATACGAGATCAGAAGCAAGTGGGCTGATCTTGTACGTAACGACGTCTTTCTAGAACAGGACGGCACACGAGATCAGAAGCAAGTAGGCTGATGTTGTGCGTAACGACGTCTTTCTAGAACAGGACGGCATACGAGATCAGAAGCAAGTAGGCTGATGTTGTGCGTAACGACGTCTTTCTAGAACAGGACGGCACACGAGATCAGAAGCAAGTAGGCTGATGTTGTGCGTAACGACGTCTTTCTAGAACAGGACGGCACACGAGATCAGAAGCAAGTAGGCTGATCTTGTGCGTAACGACGTCTTTCTAGAACAGGACGGCACACGAGATCAGAAGCAAGTAGCTTAACCATATTTGTTTGGAACTGAAACCCAACCAATTCAAAAAAGCTCGCCCTTGCGAGGCTAAAAAGCCTCTCCCCACCAACACGCACAGATGGGCCAGGTTCAAGCGCACCGTAGAGAACCGAGCAACAGCGGTCGGGCAGGCTATCCCGCACCCCTCAGTTTGGTCTGCCTGAATCGTACCCTTCTCAGTTTGGTGGTAACCGCACGTCCACATGTCCGTCTTTCAAGCCAACACAAACCGCCTAGACCGCGCTCCACTCGTAATTACTTCTTGCTTTTAGTATTGCCATTAACTTACTCGTCTTCTTACCATCATTCTTACTTTATTTCCACTGTTACTAATACTCCTTACATGCGCCACGTGCTCGCTATTTCTTACATGCGCCACGTCCTCGCTCAGCAGCTGGTTCCTCTCCTTTAGCGCCGCCATCCGCCCTGCCGCCTCCGCCGCCATCGCATCCCCCTTCGTGCCAGCCACCCCCACGAGCGCCTCGGCCGCCTTCTGTTTTTCCCACAGGTCCGACAGCAGCAGTCGCAGCCACGACGCCACCAGGGGGACCGGTACCGAGGGGGCCCCGCTATGTCCCGTCGTGCCGTTGGGGGCCAGTGAAGGCAGCGAGGTATCGGATGGATGAGGGGTGGCGGTTTGGGCCATGCTGCCCTTGCCGGCAGGCACGACCTCCGTCTCTGTGTACCCAGGAACAGATTCCAAGGGCGTTGATGCCAGCGCGGGCACTGGCACCAGCGCGGCCACCCCATCCACTCCCATTCCCTGGCCAAGCTTGCCATCCCCCGACAGCGGCTGTTGCCCACCCGGTCCCGTCGCGGCCCACGGCGCCGCACGCACCTCCACCAACAGAACCCCTTTCTCCGTCACCACAGGCTCCAGGGAAGACGCCAGGTCGTGGATGCTGCTGCCGCCACCTGGTGGACGAAGACTGGAATATGCCAGGTTGCCTGCCAATGGCATCGCGGATGTGACGGTCAGCGTGGTGGCCAGTGGAACCTTGACCTGCCAGGGACCCGAGTGGCTGCCACGGATGTCACGCAAGGGGACACGGGCGCTACCCACGAGGGAGACGAGCGGCAGGCCCCCTTGTAACCCGAGTTTTATTGGGTCGGCCGACACGGCAGGACCCTCTCCGGGTGTCCCCTGCGGTCCAGGATTGGAGGGCGTGGATGGGACTAGCGCGCTTCCCTCTCGGGATGGGGGCATGGGTTCGTCCACCTGGCTGCCTGCGCTTTCCACAGCACTGCTGCTGGCCGCGCTTCCCTCTCCTTCCTTCACATCCCCCTTGCTGGCTGTTCCCCCTTGGTCAGAAGAAATCACGGCCGTTGGCTCACCACCACGACTTGACCCAGCCCTATCGCTGCTGTCGCCTTCCTTCCCCAAAGCCCTCTGCTCCGCCGCCTGCAACGGGTCACTCCTTAAGGGCACGCATCCCCCCTGGGAGGGTGCCCAGCTGTACAGGTGGATGACCAGCAGTGCGTCGTCGTCCGCCAGCTCAGCATCATCTACCCAGATGGCCGGCGGTGCGATGGCGGGGGCATGGGCCAGTGCAATGCCTGTGGCTGGAGAAGTCATGTCCTCCAACCCTTCAATCCAGATGGGCATCATCCCATTGGGTGAGGGCGCAAACACCGGGAAGACCAGGGGGAAGGGCGAGCCGCCAAACAGGCCCTGCGCGGCCTGCCGAGTGAGGATGGCATGCAGCAAGGCCACACCGCCAGGTGTCGCCGCGCCATCCAACGGTGACTCTCCCCTTGCCGAGCGCTGGCCCCCTTCCATGCGACTGCTGTCATCACGGCGGCGCAGAGGGACCTCGTCTTGGAACAAGCCAGGTGAGGTGGACATGCTTTCAACCAAGGCCGCCACTTGAGCCGGGGCCATGGCCGTCGTGCGGGGGGTGCGGTTGGGAGAGTCACCGCTGCCCAGCTGGGATGCTCTCACTGCCACCTGAGCAGGTACTGCTGGCATCCCTGATAGCACCTGCCGGCTGCCAGACTTGTCTTCCCCAGATAGGACACCCAGATCCGCCGGTGGTCCCCACCCTGTCTCCTCACCGCCCATCGCATTGCCTGCACCTATGCCCTGTGCGGTGGCGTTCTCCTTGTTGGGACGCTCCTTCGCTCCCAGCGCCGCATCGTTCGGGTGCAGCAGCCATACCGCTGCCATGATGACACCTGGCGCGCAGCCCTTGTCGACGGCCTCAGGGGCGGCGGGTGTCGCCGTGTCAAACGTGTCGGACCCCCCGTCTTCACTCGCGGCATCCGGCTCGCGAGAAGAACCCGGGCGACCGGCATCCTCGGAACCGGTGCCAAGACCCGTGGGTACGGCTGGCATCTGCATGGGTATCTGGGTAGGAGGGTGTCGGGACGCCTCGTCCACCGGTGCACTCACAGGCAAGTCGTGCGTCCGGTCTTGAGAACCGTCCTCCTGTCCCTCTCGCGCATTGCTTGCATCCGCCGAGGACTGTGCGCCCTCTGCCTCCCCCCTGGGCGTCAGCCGGCTGGTTGCCCAAGTGGATGATTCCGGAACCGTGGGCGAGCCGCGCCGTGTCGGGGGGCCAGCACGCGACGGCCCCATGACGCCTTCCGCTGGCGAGTCGCCATCCGCGGGTTTGTTGCCATCGCTACCAGGCACCGCGGTGGGTGTGGCGGTGGGCAGTGAGGACAAGATGCGTGCGAGGGCGGCCGGGTGCAGGCACCAGTCTAAGCACGTGAGCTGGAACCTGGTCCGCCCACAGGTAACGGCATCGCCGCTGCCTGGATGGTGATTGATGCCATCAGCGCCGCCAGAGCTATTGTAAATGGCGACACTAGGGTTGCTGGTGGGCATTCCCTCCACGCCAGGTAGAGCTTGTGGGCGGAAGTCGTTGCTTTTGCGTGCGCGTGCCATGGCGGCTGTGCGGGCTGTTGCGGCATGCTTACATACGCCACTTGATGCCGGCGCGTGGAGGGCCACCTGGCAAAAGGGGCGGTCGGAGTGAGGAGCACCGTGTGGGAATGCAAGGGCAAAAGGAGCCGATCCGAGGGACCGAAAGGGCGATAAGCGCGAGGAAATCAAGGGGGCCCAAGAGGGGGATAAAAGGGGGGTCAAAAGGATTATGGAAAAGGGGGGTACACAGGGAGGAAACCACAGGGGACAGGGATGAATGACACGATAGCCTACGTGCTATCCACCCCGCGTCAGCACCATACCATGTCCCCCCGCGTCAAGCCCAGGCACGCGGCCATGCTGACTAGCAAGCACAAACTGTGCACAAACTGTATGCAACGACCTGGCACCCTGCCACCGCGCGTACCGTGCAGAACAGCGCAGGGTCCCCCGCCCGCCCTTGCTGCACTTGGCCTGGCAGCTGCAGCGGCAACGCCAGGTTGTAGGGGCGGCCTTCTTCCAGCCCCCCCACGAAGACAGCGCACTTACCGAGGATCTGCGGACGCAAGCATGCACGAGGCAAGAGGGAACCGCAGGAATGCAGCAAGGGGGAGCAACACACAGGGGGCGGGATGTGACACAACTGGGTGTACAACAATCCTGTTGCGGCCAAAGTTGGCTGCGCTGACCTCATCACGGCCATGGGGCAGCATACGTGCCCGACTGGGACTTTGACAGTAAGGCACGCACATGGATAATGCCAGCACATGGATAATGCCAGCGATTGAGGGGTGAGGGCTAATTCAATACCGCCCACATTGAAGTCAACCAACTGAAAATTTTAATACCTGTGTTACTGCAATAATCATAGTCGCTGCTGTGACATATTCTGATCAGCTGTGACATATGCCCGTGTATCTACATCTAAACCAACGGTGTACATATGGTGCATTTTTAAATCTACATGTAAAGAAACTTTCTTTTGTCAAATCAAGACGGACTTGATTTGGAAAAACAAAGAAAGATTCTTGGATTCTTCCACAAAACCAAGTGAGAAACCTCGTATTTTTACGCCCGGTTCCTGCCCGGTTTCGCATTCCTGTGTTTGTGGTCATGCACCCGTGTTTTTACTACGTATGCATTCCTGGCAACAGTAGCCGTGCCCCCTGCTTAGGGTATTGCCTTTCCTGCTACAAAGAAAAGTTTCTTTGCGTAAAGCCTCTGAGAGTCCTTTCTGTTTTATTTGAAAGTGAGAACAGGTATTCATGTAAAAAGTATTCTTTTTCTAATGTTTCAAATGTAATGTAAACATAGAGTTTGATATAATAGAAAGTTTCCTGCTGATTGCCCAATCTTTTCGATTTTTTTCCATTCAAGTCACTCGCAATTTGTCACTGAATTCCAGCAATTACAAAGAAATCGTACTTGGACGAAAAGCCCTAAGGGCGTTCCAGCATATAGCAAAGTTTATCAATCAATGGGCCCAACCCATTGAAGGGGCCCAGCCATTCTGTAGGCCAAAACAATAAATCCAAGAATCCCTATACTAAGCATAGCGTAAACCGTACCTAAATAACCAAATACAGGTTTACTAGAGAAGGTTGAAATTACGTGGCTTATAATACCAAATCCTGGTAAAATTAAGATATAAACTTCTGGGTGACCAAAAAACCAAAATAAATGTTGGTACAATGCAGGGTCACCACCTCCCACTGGGTCAAAAAAAGAAGTATTGAAATTTCTATCAGTTAATAGCATTTTCATTGCTCCTGCGAAAACAGGTAATGACAGAAGAAGTAAAAACGCTGTACTTAATACGGCCCATGCAAATAGGGGTAAACGATTCATGGTAATTCCAGGTCCTCGCATATCAAGTACAGTTGTGATAAAATTAATTGCACCTAAAATACTACTAGCGCCCGAAAGATGTAAACTAAAAATAGCTAAATCAACGGATCCTCCTGAACGACTTGTAATATGGCTCAAAGGTGAATATACTGTCCAACCAGTACCTGCGCCTTCAACTAAAGCAGAGCTTAAAAGAAGTAAAAGAGACGGTGGTAACAGCCAAAAACTAATATTATCTAGTCTTGGAAAAGCCATATCTGGTGCTGCGATCATTAAAGGAAGAAACCAGTTACCAAATCTTCCAATGAATCCAGGCATCACCATAAAGAAAATCGTAAGGAATGCATGAGCAGTAATAAACGCATTATAAAGTCGATGATTTCCTTCAAATATTTGATATCCCGGCGCTGCTAGTTCCATACGAATTAAAAACGAAAAACAACTTCCAAGAATACCGGAGAAAGCTGCAAAATTAAATATCATGTTCCGATATCCTAATGGTTTGTTGAAAAAAGCCATCGCCGCGCAAAGTCAGAATTTGCTGAAGCAAGCTCTGAGCTCTGAGCGTTTCATAAGCGCACAGGCATTCCATTTTTTACTATACACAAACACATCGTAAATAAAAATATTAACGAAGAAACTAAATTAGCAAAAAGTCTTCAAACTGTTTAATGATAATTAATTGAAAAAAAAAAGACAGATTTTAATAGTTACTTAGAACAAGTAGATTTGATGCATTCTTTGATTGTGGAACAAAGAATGGCAAATTCAAAAAAAAAAATATTTATTTTATGTGCGTTTCTAGTAATTTCTTTGAGCACCGCCCCACCAATAAACAGAAACAAAAAGAAATAACCAAACTACGTCTACAATATGCCAATACCATGCGGCAGCTTCAAAACCGAAACGATGTTTTCTTGGAAAATGGTTTCCTTTGAAACGTAGTGAACATATAATAGGGAAGATTGTTTTGCCACACACGCTGGCATGGTACCGACATCCCGCCCCACAACGCCGGCACCCCAGCATCTACCCACACCACCCCCACAAGACAACCTCGCCCTGCACCCCTCATGTTGTCATGCGCACCCCCACCCCCCTCTTCACGCGCCTACCTTGCGGGTCTCATGGTTGACCACCGCCAAGAAGACGCTCTCTTGCGCATCCGCTTCGTCCAGGTCCAGCAGCAGCAGCTGCGGAGGGGAAGCATGGGTGGTGGTGGTGGTGGTGGTGGTGGTGGTGGTGGTGGTGGTGGTGGTGGTGGTGGTGGTGGTGGTGGTGGTGGTGGTGGTGGTGGTGGTGGTGGTGGCGGGGATATAGGGGATTGGACAGGTTTGGGCAGGGATCAGGTGCAAGGTACGAGGAGAGAGGAAGGGGGAAGGCAGAAGGGGGGAAAAGGGGGGAGAAGGGGGGAGAAGGGGGGAGGAGGGGGAGGAAGGGGGGAGGGGGGGGAGGAAGGGGGAGAGGGAGACGGCGAGGGGAGGGGTGGGGGGAGGGATGGGACCGAAGGTGCACATGGAGGGTCCACCAGACAAGGAGACATCCACACTGCCGCATGCAAACAGGCAACAAGTGCTGTGCCCGCTGACAAAGCAACGCGCCAGAGGGGGCAAGAAAGCGGCGTGCCGCATGGAGAAAGGCAACGCAAAAGGCATCCAAGCACGCACTAGATACGATCAAGTGACTTTCACAGAGGAAGATCTCTGTGGAGTGGAGCACGAGATCAGCAGTGCACGGGTAGGATGGCCTCCTAGAAGCAAGTGGCCACACCTACCTCATGCCAGAAGGGGTCGCGCGAGCGGAGCACAGCCCTTGTCACCACCTGTGACATGCGACAGCAGCACAAGTTGCCATGACAAGGCAATCACAAAACGAGGCACTCACGAAGCCAGGCAGATGGTAGTATCAGGGGCAACACAAGTTTAGATACCGGGGGGGGGAATAAGCCACACTTAACAGTGACTGACTAGGAGACAAAAGAATCAGAAGGCTGGCTGAAGGCCAATCGAGAACCACCTACAAATACATTTGACGATGTCTGGTAGTGGGTGCCCTTAGGAGGGACATGCTTTACCACACAACTGGCCACCCTTCCTTACACAGGTACAGGGAGTCACCTCGAAGGTGCCCGACAGACCAAGCGATCAGGCTGCAGTTGGGGGCATGCCAGAAAAACAGATCCTCCCCACCTGCCCTCATGACACGCTTGTGCACATCAAGTGCACGGCAATGAGTGATACCACAAGCAAGTTGCTCGTGGCACCGGGTTCTACTCACTTCCATCCGCCACTTCGCTCCCATCCACCCTCCCCCGCCCCTCTACGCGCCCGTTCCTACCAGAGCATGCCCACCGATGCGAGCGCTCACCCACCCTCCCCCGCCCCTCTACGCGCCCGTTCCTACCAGAGCATGCCCACCGATGCGAGCGCTCATCCACCCTCCCCCGCCCCTCTACGCGCCCGTTCCTACCAGAGCATGCCCACCGATGCGAGCGCTCACCCACCTTCCCCCGCCCCTCTACGCGCCCGCTCCTACCAGAGCATGCCCACCGATGCGAGCGCTCATCCACCCTCCCCCGCCCCTCTACGCGCCCGTTCCTACCAGAGCATGCCCACCGATGCGAGCGCTCATCCACCCTCCCCCGCCCCTCTACGCGCCCGTTCCTACCAGAGCATGCCCACCGATGCGAGCGCTCACCCACCCTCCCCCGCCCCTAAACGCGCCCGTTCCTACCAGAGCATGCCCACCGATGCGAGCGCTCATCCACCCTCCCCCGCCCCTCTACGCGCCCGTTCCTACCAGAGCATGCCCACCGATGCGAGCGCTCACCCACCCTCCCCCGCCCCTCTACGCGCCCGTTCCTACCAGAGCATGCCCACCGATGCGAGCGCTCATCCACCCTCCCCCGCCCCTCTACGCGCCCGTTCCTACCAGAGCATGCCCACCGATGCGAGCGCTCATCCACCCTCCCCCGCCCCTCTACGCGCCCGTTCCTACCAGAGCATGCCCACCGATGCGAGCGCTCATCCATCCTAGTATAGCACCTTCGATGCAAGGAAAAGGCTACCAAGCCACTTGTTTCAAAATTTTCAGAATTTGCAACTGGGGCCAACATGCATTTCAGGAAAAATAGCAAATGGATAGTCATTGCAAACCATTCTTGAAGGGTGGGGACAGTACTAGTTTTGGTCCATGGGGTGCCAGCATTAGGCTTTAGGACTACCTTCAAAAGTACCCAGAAAAAGGGGCTCGAGGGGTCTATTGTTTTAGGGGTGCACATTGCAAAATATCGTAATCAAGACATCGGACGTAGTATAGTGTTTGCGATACAAGTATATAATACAATATACTGTGATACAACTACATAATACAAGTGCATCATACAAGTACATCATACAAGTACATAATACAAGTACATCATACAAGTATATAATACAATTGTGTGTTAGTACTCACACATAGCTCTAGTGGTGAGTCGTCTTCTATAGATTCAGCAATGTCGGACATATTGGCACCTTCTCCGGTGAAGACGTTCTTCGCAGTTGGGCTGTTTCATTACGTTAAGTGAGATTCCTTCGGATCAGGAGACTCACACAGCCGCGAAATCATGCCAAAGGTCCTATGTTCGATTCTTTGCTGGTAGCTTCTGGGCTTTCTTATTTTCTGTGTTCCGCCGAATCTCAGCTTTGGGCAGCTAGCGTTTTCACGTTTGTTGCTTTCTGACGACAATATTATACAAGTATATAATCCAAGCATAAAATACAAGTATATAATACTAGCATATCGTCGCTATCACCCCGGGTCCACGTTGGCATGCCTCCCTCCTATCTCACCACCAGGTCCCACCTTGGCAGGTAACCCTGCGGCTGCCATGCGGGTCGTCTTCACGGCCACAAACGCAGAAGGGGGGGTGTCCTTGGGCAGGTCCTGCTTGGGGGAGTGGATCCCAAACATCGTGACGAATGCATGTGGTGGAATGGACATTTCCCGAGGATCACAAACATCAACATGTGGTTGAATGGACATTCCAAGTGAACCGCTTTATTAAACGCGATTTTGAAGATACATTGGCTTGGGAGGGATTCAGGCAGGCCAGCCTTCCATTGCCGATTTTGTGCACCAGCAGGCACCAGAGCATGGGCAAGCAACCAGGTGACCATGCAACCATGCAACCAGGCAACCAGGCAACCAGGCAATCAGGCAGGCAGGCAGGCTCACCTCCTCTCCTCTCATGGCCACAGGAAAGGCCATCAAGTTCATCGTACTAAGTGAACAATCCTTTCCCGCACCTTGGTGGCGGATAACAGGCTTTTTGTTAGCCGAGGGGCGTTCGTTAGAATGGCAATGTCCACCGGCATCATCGTAGTATCACTTCCGTGCTGTTGGACCCTACCGCAGCAGCCAGCCATCACCCTACCGCAGCCAGCATGTATCTGAGGCCTTTTGCCTCCAGTTCACCTGCTGGCATGCAGCCTCTAGCAGGCGCGTGCCCACCCCATGCCCGCAATCTGCACACGGGAAGAAAAGGTGCTTTTTAGAAGAAGCTTATCTGTACGCAAGCACGCACGCACGCACGCACGCACGCACGCACGCACGCACGCACGCACGCACGCACGCACGCACGCACGCACGCACGCACGCACGCACGCACGCACGCACGCACGCACGCACGCACGCACGCATGCACTCACGCACGCACGCGGGCGCTCACCTTGTGCTTGCGTACGCAGGGCAGGTTGCGCGCACACGTGACCAGGATGGACAGCTGGCAGCGGCATGCATCGCGCGCACCATGGGATGGCGGCGGCACAAGAGCAGAGCCTGCGTCCTTGGAAACCGCGGGCGCTGGTAGCCAAGTTGATGTCCGTGGCGCGGGGGATGGTTTCTCCTGTGGTGCCGATGGAGTATTGGTCCTCATGGCGATGGCAGGATGGTGGCCCACGCTGGCTGATTCGACCCCACTACCGCCCCTGCCGACGACCATGAGCCTTACCGCCAACTGGCCCAGCATGCCTGCGGCGGCGCCCGTGCTGTTACCCTGCGGGAGGCTTTGGGCGAGGGCACCGCCCGCGAGCAGGTCGGTGGAGGATACGCTGGATGTAGCGAGGGAGAGGAGGTTTCCCAGGGAGGCCAGTGGCGCGGTGGCACTGAGGGGGGGGCCGCTGGGCGGGTGGGAGGCGGGGGGCGAGCTTGGGTGGGAGGTGGTGAAGGTTGGGCCGCCGTGGTGGTGAGGGAACAGGACGTCCACGCTGACGTCGGAGCGCTGTCCGGTGGATAGATGGGACACAAGCTCCTGCGTGAGGGAGATCCGGCTGTAACCGTACAGCTGCGCCTCTCCCCCATGCCGGCCGCTGTCCGGAACGATGAACAGTTTGAACTGGCATTCCAGTCCCTCAAGGATGGGTGTGCCTCTCTGCCCGCTCGGATTGGGCTCCCCGAGAGGAAGGGGGAAGTGGTAGGTGCAGTTGAGGAAGCGGGGAGAGGTCGACACGGGGGATACGTCGCTGGTCGCCTCGTGTAGAACCTGGATGCCGGCACTGCACCGTACCAGCTGGATGACGAGATAGAATCGGTGCGGGGCCTGAGGAATCGAAGCAGTGGCGCACGCCGAGAATGCAAGGTGTACGAGATAATAAATCAATCAGAAGAAACAGTCATGATAACGAAGAGAGCGTACGAGCTGACATGCGGGACGGCGAGACATCAGGGAGTCAACTAACAAGGCAAGCCAGCTGACCTCTAGTTGGACATGGCGGAGGTGCAGCCGGAGGGCTGCTACTTCCGCCAACTCCTCCCACATGCCTGAAGACAAATATAGCTTCACTAAATGTGCATGCAAATGGTGTGGCCGCCCACGGCCTTGCGCGAATTTCCCAACGACGTGCGCCTCGACTCGAAATTTCGAATTACTTTGGTTCGTTCACCGTACGAACCGGGGGGAAAGTTAGCAAATGAAGTCGCCGGCCATTACTAACTGGTAATTGTTTAGTTTCATTCCCAGTTAATTGGCTTAGCTGAATGCTACATTGTAGATACTCGCGAATAATGAAAATGATTTGGGGTGTAATTAATAAGCAGTACACGTGTCACATTAGGGCCTCAGGCTAGGGGTGCACATCATTCCCGCGTTAAGTTACGATTGTTAAGGTTAAGTTCCCTCGTCAAGTTACGACGCCGAAGTGTGGGCGGCGACCGTAACTTGAGCCTTGGTGCCATCGTAACTTGACGCGGCATTGAGCCAAACTGTAGGCGTCAGGCTACTTTTGGCTGCGGAGGAGGCCGTTTTGGGCCAACCGGCCAAGTCCGGACGTCCGGAGTCCGGACTCCGGAATAGGGGACCCGCAGCCCGCTATGCTGATAGCTAAGTAAGACGACTCTATCTAACTATGATTGTTACGTCACAGTTTGTATAGGTAGCTGAATAGGCCATGCTGAATGCTCCACTTACTAATTAGTGGTAAGTAGTGGCGAGCTCGGCAGGGAACCCGGATTTCCGGAACACAGAACACTGCGTCACAGAACATAGCTGGCGCCAGGCTACGGCAGGATGAACTGCTCAGCCGGATCAGCAGTTCAGAACTGAGGCGAACTCGCAAAGTCGCAGCTGCGCATCCTCGCTATCAGCCCGGCCTATCCGCTATCACCCGCCCAGCCTCGCCGCATCCAGAAATGGCCGGAAAAAAATCCCGTACTTTTAGCGCCCTTGATGCTGCAGCTGAATCGGGCTTGACGAGAGCTGTCGAATCACTACAGTAGAATACCGTATAGGTAGAAGTCCGTCAGAGAAGGGCTGCTAGCCTAATTCTACCGTTAAGTTAAGTTACCCCGTTAAGTTACGACTCCCAACGGCGATCGTAACTTAAAGCGGGAATAAATGTATGATTTTACATTAATTTTTTCCACGTACAAAGTACAAACATGGCACAAATGTTTTTTTTCCCATAAAGTTTACGAAGGTTTTACGAAAAGTTTAGAAAGGGGCCATTCGTGACCAAGATACTACAGTACCTACTGTTGTTGTGGTTGTTGTTGTTGTGTCCCACGCCGCCAAAGGGCAGCAGAGAATCTATAGTGGCCGAGTGCCGGATATATTTAGTATCGGTGGTACTATCGGGGCACTGGGACATGGACGGACTACAGTACCTACTGTAGCCATTTCCGAAAAGGATGTGCGGCGTGGGACACAACAACAACAACAACAACAACAACAACAACATAGCACATAGCATGGCAGATGGACGCCGTCCAGTTGGCAACATGAAAACATATATTTGAGTATCTGCAAATCATGAATGTGATTCCATTCTTGTCGGGCTTTTGGATTCCAATAATTGCGCTCGCTGATTCGTGATTGCGGATTCTCGAGATGCGCTCGGTAGGCCGGTCTCCAACCTGTAGACAAAAGGTAAACTGGCAAGTCTGGTCTAAATCTGTCCGCGCCACGACTGGCACAATCCGACAGAAATGGTTTCATGAAGGGCAGCCTGCTTACAGAGGCAGAGGGCTCCTACGAGCGAGCACTTTACGGCGACTATGGAAGCCTCTCATTGCCCCAAGAGGAGATGAAATCGCCGATGAGTTTCACGAATTCCGATTTTAGCAAGCCAATATAATGGGAGAGCGTTTTGATCTGTGTGTTAGACTTACCAGTCGAGAAATGGTCGTTTGGTCACTACGTATGTAGGTAATCCTAGCGTTATAGCCTGTGCGCAGAGGGAACGCTTGCGATGCAAAGGCTCGGGACGTCGTTGCCTCAACTTCGTCTAGATCCAACAATTGTTTTGGAGGCAGGGTCTGGTTTGCAGCTACGATAGCTCGCCTTGGCACGAGGATGACCCCCATAGATTGTAGGGATGCTTATTGAGCAGGTTTTATAAGTGGAGAGGCATGGCTGGACACAGACCCTCGATATCCAAGTAAGCGTCGAGTTCTCTTGCAGACATCCTGTATGCCCAGTTTCCGCGCAGAATTGATCGCTATGGGTTTGCTATAACATCAGTCGTGGCTAGTTAGCTCACCAGAATTCAGCTCGCCTTCTGTCTCCCTTGGGTGCGGTTCTCAGGGTCCCGTCGGCAACGCAGGAGCCGCTGTCTCCTCCCGTTCGCCAAAGCGCCTCGACATTTGCTCGGGATAGCGTGTGGGGTACACACCGGTGCGTGGCAATCAAGACATTTGTGCAAGCCTTGGTTTAGTTGGGCGGACAGCTTGACGCCTATTAGGGACGGGGGTCGCGCCTTGCCTCCCTTCAAGCCAAGTTTCTTCCTACTACCACATTCATTGGGCATGTGAGGGCTTATACAAAAGCTGAAGCCTGACAAGTAGCCAATATGGCTGGATAATTTTGTTGTGGGATGCTCTCTCCTTACTGTGCTAAAGTATGTGTATGGCACGGGCAGTCCATGGAACCAATGAGTTGTCAGAAGGGACAGGGGGGTAGCGACAATGCAAAGCGACTCTATGAACTACCTAGCGCTATTAACTACTAAGCCTTGCCGTTAAGCCACCATGGGAGGACATTTGGAACAAATTGAAGCCTTTGTGGGGCTGGCAGAACTATGGGAAACCCAAGGAAGAGCATAATGAGAGGATACGGCACAGGCATTACACAGAAGCAAGCCCTCTTTGAAATGGACCATCGGCACTTGTCGTCAGACATGCGCGGAATATTTTCTGGTTACATTTCCCAATCTCACCTTCTGTCTATTCCTGTCGTCAGGTAACCCCCCACTGCCCACCCCTCGTGCCTGTTAATATCATGAACGGTGCCTTTTCTGGCATGCTTGGAGCCAAATATGGACTCCTGCCCTGGATTCGCTACAGGATAGACGATGCCCTCATGGATTTCGGGCGCTTCTTCTCTCTGTGCTGATCTACCATGTGATATCTGTGCTGGCGAACGTATCCGCTCTCGCATGTGGCTGGTGGTGGGTGCAGTCCATTGTGGGGGTTGTGCGATGGGTGCCATGTGTTGGGTGGCTAACACGCTGGGTGGCGTGCATGGACTGGCCTCTGCTGGGGGTAGTGCACGGGGCGTCTTGACGTGAGGTGATCTTCCTCTCGGGTTGGGCCCCCGCTGGGTGACTGACACGTGGGTGATGGTCCTCGGGGTAATGCACTCTGGGTGATTGTTTCTTGGATGTATCTCCTCGGGGTGATCGTCTAAACGTGGCGACGCGTGCTGGCTGGCCAACGCATTGCGTGGTCGTCTTGTTGGCGTGCTCTTCTCGCCCTGCCCTATTCCTCATGGGTGTGGCATCTGCCAGCAATGACCAAGAGGAGATCGAGACGTGGCCTGCACCGCTCAAGCCGGAGCTGCTGCAGAAGCTCGAGCGATTCATTGATGACGAGCTGGCTGCGAGGGGGTGCCCCCGGTACGTGGCGAGCGTGGGCAGGGATGCGATGGAACGCGTACATTGGGATGTGCTTTGTTAAGGCACGACTAGTGTCTGACCACATTATCAACCGGTATTCGGCCACATAATTTACTAGTATCTGACCCTCATAACTAACTGTTGCCCGAGATCCGGAAGGGAACCTTGCCCTACTCTACTGATGATGGAAGTGATGGATAGATGGGTTGCGTGCGCCCAGGTCTATCGCCGGGATACTTGCGCATGGAACTGGGTGCTCCTAACTGTGTGACCGAACCCACAGAGGTTTTTTAGCCATTTGAGCCCTTCAATCCCCTGCGGGAGGTATCCGTTGGGGACTGCGTGGTCCAAGGACGGGCATATGGATACCAAAGATGACCATACTTGTGCCCTGGTTGACCAGCTTGGTCTGGCATGTGGGCCTCTCCTTGCCGTGGATATGTCCGTCTTTCCAGGGACATTCCTTTTCTGGGTTGTACCTAGACGTGGAGGAAACGATATGACGTAGCTAGCTTGTTACCCTCCCCTGGTGTTGGCTGGCCGGCGTGTGTTTGCAACCCACCTCCCGTTGGCGTTAGCACGTGATCGTATGCCCCCGGTGTCGACTTGCGTCCTCACAGTTCCCTTCCCTGCCCTTTCCGCCGTGTTGCTGGTGTTCGTTCCTCTGCCTGCCTGCATGCATGCCCTCCCGATGGCTGCTCCTGCTCCTGCTCACAAATCCCCACGCATTTCCACCGTTTGTGTTTATTGCCGCCACCTGCGCTTCCAGAACGGGCCCCGACCCAGCAGGCGTGCGGCTGGCCATCTACCGCGAGTGCTTCCAGTTCATGATTGAGTCGTTCACCAAGTACAAGGTGGGGTGGGTTATAGGTACAAGCTTGTGGTTCTGGGATGGAAACAAGGGGGGGTTGTGGGATGCCATGCGCAATGCCAAGTACAAAGTGCGCTGTGGGTCAAGCCAGGTACGTGGTGGGCGTGGGTGATAGGGGCGCGAATGGGGCTGGAGATTTGGTACAAGGGGGGGGTGGATGTTAGTGAATGCAAGGTTGTATTTGGGTGGTGTTGGGCACAAACTGATGACGTGGTCCCTACTGGGTTGGCGGCAGTGCGCTTGCTGCCATCATGATTGTGTGTACGGCACACAAGTCGTGGGAAACGCGGGAAACCCAGGTGTGCTGAGGTGCACGGGTGGGGCAAGACTGGGACATTGGAAATGGGAGACAGAAGAGGGTGGTGTTATGGGGACCTGCAAATGGACCAGCTGTGGAGTGTCAAGGCATGCATTGGCACAATAGAGCAGTGACTGGGGGGGTATGCATTGTGGCTGGGTGGAGTATGGCAAAGGTGCGTGAGATGGTGGCATCAGACTGTCGTCAGATTACTGGCACTGGCTAGCCGCCCTGCAGCGCAATGCCTGCTTCGTACTCCAGGGTGCAGCGGAGACCTTTAACCTCCCTTTATACTAGTCTTTCGCTATGATTGTCATCGTTGCGGAGGATTGGCAACGGTTTGCGCACTGTCGTGTGAGAAGAGCTGGACAGGGGCTCTGTGCCCCCCCAACAGATGCACGTGTTGTCCTGATCTTAGCCGACCCTGTATTTGCACGTTGATGGCGCCATTGGAGGAAGCACCATTGCGAGCAGCCAGCTAGCGTTGCCGGAGTAACCTCACCGCAGTTGCCGGCGGTCGAGAGGGGTGATCATCTTGTGGTACTGTATAGCCCACGGTACTGAGGGTGCCCCTTTCCCTTGTTGAGCCGGTCACTGTATTCGCAGAGGCTTTGAGCCTTACTTCGTCTGGTTGCCTGACCTGACCATCTGCATGCCTTGGTGGCATGCCCCCCTGCCTGTGTGCTGGCGCCTGTCACCATCTCCCACCCCTCCAGCCCTTGCTCACTGAGATCCTGCGCGAGTTTGACTACCACCTGGCAATTGGCAGCGAGTCAATCACGGCCAGGTAAGCAAACACCGGGCCCATTGAAATTGGGCTTTTACAGCACTGGTCAAGGGTTCCCTCCACATCTATTCGTTGGCATAGTTTCTTTCTTCCGCCCTCTCAGTCCTCCCCTGTCCCCCCCTGTCTTCCCCCCCCCCCCCCCAGCCCCTGCTCCCCCCGCCATCTACCACTTGCTCATGCTCACTGCGACTCACGGTCGCTTTACTTGGTTCCGCCTGCTCTATCGTCCCCTGATCTCCCCCCCCTCAACACTCTCCCCCCCCAACAGGGACCAGCTCAAGGCACGCGTGGCCACAATCGAGAGCAAACACGCCGAGGCAGTCGCCGTCATTCAGCAACGCATGCAGGATGACCACGGCAAGCTGCGGTAAGCCAAGGGGGGTTGCAGACAGGTGGGTGGGTGGGGTAGGGAATGGGGGTGAGATTGGGGACAAGGGAAGAAGCAGCGAATGGGGCATCATAATGGCCACCAGCGAAAGGCAGGTCATGGTTGTAACTTGGAACTACGCAACTTTTACATTTTGAGGCCGTAATAAGCAGATACGTGTTCAGGCCGTAATAGGCAGATGTGTTCCTGTATCCCATGCGTCAGGCCTTGGTTCACTGCCCAGCCTGATCACGGCACCACTGGATCGAGGCGGTGCCGGCTGTGCCCTGTGGGCGCGCGTTTCTTCCCTTCCCCTCCCTCTCTCTTCCCCCCCCCCCCCCCTCCCTACCCCCTGGCCCCGGTGTCGCTGATGCCCGTATCACCACGCGTCGTTGGTGCTCCCCACCCCACACACTTACCATCGGTGCCGGCCCCCCTCGCGCCACTCTGGTTGCACCTGGCCTCGGCGCCCTGCCCCCACTTGATGGCACACCCACCCACGCCCCCGGTGCCGTGCCCCAGTGACGAGATGCTGTCGCTGCGCGACGCGCACGCGATGGAGCTGCGCAACGCCAACAGCCGCATCGCGCAGCTGCAGGAGGAGAAGCGGCGGTGGGACAACGAGATGCGCGAGGCCAACGAGAACTTGGAGAACTTGGAGCGGGACCTGGCCAAGGCGCTCACCGACAACCGCAAGATTCTGCAGCGCACGCGGGTGGGTGGTGACATGAGCTGTAGGAGTATATCAACCTGGATAGCAACGTTTCGTGGCGCACGCGGGTGGGACTGGCTATGCCAAACATACATGACAATGGAGTGGGGCACACAAGTAGGGAGTGACTGGCGGGGCGTGGCTACCACCTCATACTGTTCTTTTTAGTTTTTGGTCCTACGTGTGCGCCCGTCCGTGTCTTCCTCCCTCATGTTTTTTAAATGTGCACTGGTTTTCTCCTTCCTGCCTCCTGGTGGTAAACCGTGCATGGTTGGCATCGTGGATCCTGCCATGGCCTGAAGACGAAAAGCCAAGCTCTCCCGTGAGATAAGGAAGTCGTGCTCCAATGCCAAGTTGCCACTACAGTCATGTACTCCAGCCATACTCCCTGCCCTGCATGTACCTGTATCGAGCCAAAGTCCCGGGGTGGAAACGCGCTTTGCACCATTCATATCCAATCCTGCCTGCACACCATTTGACACAAACCTCCATGCCCAAACGTCCTCTTGTTTGCATCCCGCAGCTCCTCTTTGGCGACGTGGAGGGCCCCGTGCAAGGCCCATCCAAGCTGCTCCTTTTGCAGCGCTCGGTGCAGCAGTCCATCATCCGGCTGGGCGCGATCGAACAGCACACGCTGGACCACCTCATGGAGCGCATCCGCCAGGTGGCATACATGGAGAACTTCGTCGAGGACCTAGCACGCAACCTGCGCGTTGAGGTAAGGGAAGAAGGCCCGCCCCCTCCCCCCCCCCCCCCCCGCGGGATGCTGCCATGGCAGCATGTCTGCCGTGGTATGTTTGCCATGCTGGTTGGCATGGTCTGTAGAGAGATGCCCATAGGAAACAGCATTTGCCATGTTGATGGGGGAGCGTGCGGGAGTGTGATGGATGTACTGATGGTGGACGGTAGGATGCAGGCCCATGGGACGATGCTGAGCATCTGCCGAGGCGTTGGCCGTGAGGATAGCCCTTTTATCCGTTAGAACGGTACAAGTAGTACAAGTCTCCTTTGCTGCCTCCACCCCCCTTTTCACCCATCCAGTGCGTCCCCTGCCGCTGCTGGCTGCCGGCCCTAGAATCTTCAAGAATGCTGCGTACACAGGATGCTGCATTCCCCACCACATTCAAGGTGATGCTAGTGCTCCCCCTCTTCATGGTGCAGCTCCCAATCTTCCCCTAGTTTGGCCATGGAAAAGATCCACTCTTGTCTTGAGCCTGCAATGAGGGTCCATTCCACAGACATGTGCCGTGCTGGACAGGTCTCATGAACTTTCTTGACCTGTCTTCCAATCCCACCGGGCCTCTACCCTCCACTTCACGTGCCCCACTCACCCTCCCCTTGTTGCCGTCGTCATCCCCATCGCCATCGCCATCCACATCCACATCCACATCCACATCCACATCCACATCCACATCCACATCCACATCCACATCCACATCCACATCCACATCCACATCCTCATCCACATCCACATCCACATCCACATCCACATCCACATCCACATCTCCATCCTCTCCAACATATTTGCCGTTCCCCCACCCGTCACCCCACTACCATAACACACACACAGTGGGGCGTGCACGACGCGCACATTGAGATGAGCGAGACGACGCTGGTGGAGTACGGGAACAAGGTGGACGAGATGGAGGCCAAGTACAATGCGCTGCTGGCTGAGCAAGGCAGCCTCACGCCGCGCCCATCGTGGGCCGACAAGGGGCCCGAGGTGGTCGAGATGAAGACCGAGTGCGGCTCAACACAGCTCACGGTGGACTGCCTCGTCAAGAACTGGGAGGACGTACGTGAGGGTGGGGTGGGGGTGGCGGGGTGGTTTAGTGGCACCGTGATGCTGCCAGTTGTGTCCATGATTATGTGTGACGAATATAGTTATATAACATATATATACCACGTACAGTTACTGTCCCTTCACCCCCACCCTGCCTCCCTTTTGCTGTTGGTCTGCTCCTTACTCGTTTCCTTCGGGTTGCTCCTCATTGGGTTTGGGCACTTCCATCCACGGTGGCGATGACTTTCATACCCGAGGCTTTTCTCTTTGGGATACCAGCTGCCAGGTCCAACTGCAAACCTCAAAAGTGAATGCATTTCTTACGTCAACCGTGGTGTACTACCGCTGCTGCAGTGCCTGCGTTGTTCGTCTTTTGCATCTACATCTCCCTACATCTAACAACGATGACCAACACCCAACAACGGTGCACGCCGCCCAGATTGCCATGGCTGCTTCGTGCCCTGGGACACTGCCACTCTATCTTCTCCCACAACACCCTTGTGCGCCCACAACACCCATGGCCGACTTGCATTGTGGAACCTAGCCCCTTAGCTCTAAACCAACACTGCGGCTCTCCCTTGTCCTGCCACAATCACCCACACACTTGCCGGCCCGCCCCCCCCACCTCTCCAGCTGATGGCGGCGCAGAACGACCAGAAGGACAAGAAGAAGCGCGCTCTGCAGCAGCAGAAGGAGCAGCAGAAGGCCATCGCGCGCGAGGTGGCCAAAGTGGAGAAGGCGATGAACGCGAAACTGGCCGCCGCCGCCAACGAGAAGAAGGCGCTTGAGGAGGTGCGCTGGCTTTTGTTATTTGTTATACTGGCAGCAGCAGTTTGATAGGATCACGGATACTTGTCTGTAGGCATAGGGGGTGGAGGAGGTGTAGAACAACGCTGGTGGTGTTGGGCCTTGATTGGTCGCCTAGTTTGTCGTGCTGGAGGAGGAGGTCCGCTGTCGTCGTTCTGCTAGCAGCATTTTGATAGGATCACAAATACTGGCTTCTAGTCAATTAACAGGGGCTCGACGATGTGCGGCGCATCAGTGGCGGTGGCTTTGAATGCTTGTTTAATCTGTACTGTCTCACATCGGCCTATACGAGGCGCTTGACAAGATACGCTGTGTTGTGCTGCCAGTGGCTTGATATGGTCCTTTCCAGTGGACGTGGTGCCCTGTGCGAGGGCGATGGAGGAGACGAGACCATCAGCTGGCTGGCATTCTTCCTGATTCTGCTTGTGTTCATGCCTTGGATGTTTATGGTCGTTTCATGCTGAATATGCGCTCAGAAAATGTCGGAGGTGGAGAAGCAGCTCAAAGTGCAGAGCTGGAAGGGGGTGCAGCCCAAGATCCAGGCATGTGGATGGCGATCCTGCGCTAGTTGATGGCGATTGTCGTTGTTGTTGTTGTTGTTTCTTCTGAGTGCAACCGGCCTCCGTAAACCAAACAAACATGGCAAGGACAAACGGTAGGTCAGTCAGACGGTACCTCTGGTAATATCCATTGTCGTTGAGCAGGTCTCCGACTCTCGAGGTGCTGGCCTACTGTCTGCATTCCCCCCTGCGCATGTCAGGCGTATTTGTTGACGTTAACAACAGCTTTGCGAACCCCAATAGCGTACATTGCTTAACTTGAATGACACTGAGTATCCCGGCCGTAGCGCTGCAGTGTCGTAGGCATGGCAACCCAACTTTGTCCCCCTTGGTCCAAGCCCAGCAGGCAGCGGTATATGTGGTTGTATGAGTGGTTGCTGCATACCTCACGGTGACAGATGCTGTAAATGTTTCACTACCATTGCCACGCTCTTTTTCAGTCTGTATTTAATTTCCTTTTTTCCGTCTGTGTTTTTTTACAGAGACTTTACAATGATCATTGTATTCTGTGCATTGGCAGGCCAGCAAGAACGAGAACAATGTTCCCTGTGGGATTGCATGGTACCAACCACCAGGGAGTGGCCGTCTGGCAGTGTTGGGGCGCCTTAGCATTTAGTGCTGGCGTATCACCTGTGCATGGCCAAGCATAACGTGCTCATCTTGTCAGTCGTCAAACCCCAGGACCTCGATGTCCTGAACCCTGTTGGTGTTGCATCTAGCATCGCTGATGCCTTGCCAACAACCACGCATCTGCCCCATCGCTGAGCGCATGCAGCCAGCTCGCATTCACAGCCTGCTTGCCTGCCGCAAGGCTGCCAACCACACGATTGCGCGGGACGCTAAGCGGTTGACACCCCGTGCATGCCCACACAAAACCCTTCAAGAACACACGTAACCCTTCCATATACAAATAATGTACATACGTATAAAGATACAGATTTTCATAAATATCTAAGTTAATAAATGAACCTCCCGGGCCTGCTATAAACAACTAAACCCCCGCCGTCATGATAAACAAATGGCCCACCGCGCAGGAGCTGATGCAAACCGTCAGCGAGAGCGAGGCCGCGGCCGCGGCCCTCCGCGCCCAAGTGCTCAACCTGGAGGGCGAATCCGCTGCCGCCGCCGCCAAGGCCGCAGAGGCCGCCGCTGCTGCTGAGGCCGCCCGCGCCGATGCCAAGGAAGCAGTAGAACGCGCTGCCAAGGAAGCCGCCGCAGCCGCAGCAGCAGCAGCAGCAGCAGCCGCAGCCGCAGCCGCAGAGGCCGCCGCCCCGGCTGCCCCGGCCCCGGCGGATGATGCGGAGGAGCTGGAAAGGTTGCGTGCGGAGCTGGAGCAGGTGAGGTTGGACTGTGCGCGAGCCGAGTCGGCCCACGCAGAGGCCGAGGCGGCCATGGCGGAGATGTCGGCGGCGCACGAGGCGGAAAAAGCGGAGATGGCGGAGCGGGAGGCCACGTGGTTGATGGAGTCGCGCCGGTCTGCCGAGGAGGCGGAGGTTGTCCCGCCACCCCCAGCGTACTGTTCACGGTGCGCGCGCCACTTGGATGACCCCGAGGAGGAAGAGGAGAAACCAGTGGCGGAGATGCCCAATGCGACTTCCCCCAGCGCGAGGGATGCAGAGACGCAGTTCTCGCGCCGCACGACCACCAACCGCAGCACGCGGACGTCGCTGGACACGCAGCGGCCGGGCGACGTTGGCCGCCAAGGCAACGCAAGCATGCGCTCGTCAATGGACCGCGCGCGGCCGGACCTGAATGAGCTGGAAGAGCCCCCAGCAGAGCCACCGCTGGATAAAGAACCGTCGGCCAAGAATGTTGGCTCGGAGGGGGCGGTGCTGGACGAGGTGTCGATCCAGCTGGCGGCGCTGGAGGCGCTGAACCAGAGCAACGTGGACGCGATCGAAAAGGGGCTCACGGCCGAGAAGAGCCTTGGTAAAGTGGTGCCGGAGGGGGCGGCGACGGGGGGCGGGGTGGAGGAGTCGGTGACGGCGCGCGACATCACGCTGGACACATCGCGCTCCAACCCGCTGGAGTGAGTGGGCAGAGTGGTTTGTGGATCAGTTGTGGCCATGGGTGGATGGCTGTCACCACGGTCTGCTTGTTGTGGTCGGCGGTATACTTTGGGGGTCGTGGTGGTTGGTCGTGGTGGTTGGTCGTGGTGGTTGGTCGTGGTGGTTGGTCGTGGTGGTTGGTCGTGGTGGTTGGTTGTGGTGGTTGGTCGTGGTGGTTGGTCGTGGTGGTTGGTCGTGGTGGTTGGTCGTGGTGGTTGGTCGTGGTGGTTGGTCGTGGTGGTTGGTCGTGGTGGTTGGTCGTGGTGGTTGGTCGTGGTGGTTGGTCGTGGAGGTTGGTCGTGGAGGTTGGTCGTGGTGGTTAGTCGTGGTGGTTGGTCGTGGTGGTTGGTCGTGGTGGGCACTAATTCATATGTCATGGTTGATTGTCGCTGTCAAACACCTCCCCCCTTCTGTCGCTTGTTTGGTCAGCACGGCTGATTACTGTGGGCAGTAAGTAGTGCCCTCAAGGGTTTCTAAAGTTGGTACCCTTGACTTTCTTTGGTTCTTCCATGTTCATGCCGGCCGCTTCTGTCTCCGATGCTTGGCGCCTCCCACCTGTCCCCTCACCATGAACCCCGTCTCTCCCACCCTTGCTCCATGCACCAACCCCTGCCCTGCACCTCTGTGATCAAGTTGTTGCGGCCCAGCCCAATGCATTTTATGGTTTGTTACTCCTGAGCCCCGACCCGAAATCTACCCCCAAACGAAACCAACCCAAGCCACGCCAAGCCAAGCCAAAGCAAACCAAACCGAATCAGTACAAACCAAACTCAAAAGGAATCCCTGCCAAACCTGTATCCAACCCAATGCGAAATCCACTCTCAACCCCAACCTAACCCAAACCCTAACCCTAATCCCCATGCCCCCCCCCCCCTTCCTCTGCCTCCCGCAGGGCCAGCTTTGATGAAGGTGAAGGCGGGCAGAAGCGTCGGCGGCGCGCGGTGGTCCCCACCGAGGACAAGAATGTGGCGACTGACCTGGGCATGCACTCGATTGAGGTATTCGACCCCAACGACCTGGGCAAGGGCGGGCGCGGCGCGGCCGAGCGCATGAAGATGATGCAGAAGGCGATGCAGAAGGAGCAGGAGAACGCGCTCGCGTGGAAGAAGAAGTACCAGGAGCTCAACCAGCGGCGGTGAGGGGGGGTCAGGAGCAGGCAACAAGGGGGCAGGGGGGAGGGGGAAGGGGGGGGGGGAGGGGGAGGGGGAGGGGGAGGGGGAGGGGGAGGGGGAGGGGGGAGGGGAGGGGAGAGGGGAGAGGGGAGAGGGGGAGGGGAGAGGGGAGAGGGGGGAGGGGAGAAGGGAGAAGGGAGAGGGGGGGCGCAAGGCGTGGTAAGGCCGGGGTGAGGGGTGATCGTAGGCGCAAGGAGTGATGAGGCGGGGGTGAGTGGTGAGGGTGGGCGCAATGGATGGTGGCGGGGCCACAAGGAAGCAAAGAGAAGAACAAAGAAGAACAGGCAAGGACAAGTATCACGGCATTAGCCAGCGGCGATGGATGTCCGCTTTGCACGGCAATTACGTGTGGTTTGCATTCCCGTTCCGTGGAGCCGTGGATGAGGGGCCGGGGTGGGGGTGGGGTGGGGGCGCGGGGCGGTCAGCAGGCGGTGCTGTGAGGTTGTGGCACCCTAAACCCTATACCCTAAAAAGGGGTGTGAGAGATGATGACAGGGAGGGGTCGTGTGGAAGGAAAAGTCCTGGTACAGTATCTCACCTGGAAACTGGCAGCGCTCTGTGATCTCCCGTCAGAAGTTGCATCGCCCATGATAGCCAACCAGCCACTACTTTAGCTACTAACTGTTTCTTTGGTTTGTTTGGATGGTAGTTGTAATGCCACGGCGGCAATTAAGGTATTTCCATTGATGTGTGTGCCAGTCTACATCTTCTTCTCCCCTCATCCACCCGTACGCCTGCATCCCCCTGCCCCCATCAGCCCCGAGGAGGTGGTGCTGAAGCAGCTGGAGGAGACGTTCAAGGGCATCCTGGACGAGGACGAGGAGACCAGGTAGGGGGCAAGCGAGATAAGCCACTCTTTCTAATACGTTAACCACCTCTTAGTTCATAAAATAAGTGCCGCCGCCTGCCTCCCCGTTTTGTAATCGGTGTATGTGTGGACAACTGGGTCTGTCAGGCTCGCGGTTCTACCGTGCAGGAAATTGTCAGATTCCAACCACGCGTGCTTGGCTAGCAGATTCGGGCATGGCCAATGCATGCACCACGATTTAAAGGCAGTGGCTTGCATATCCCTTGGAGGAAAAGCTTTCCACAGCATGTGTTGTACGTGCTGGTTCCCTGCATGCATAACCCAGCTTCGGCTCCTGAGAAGACAGTTGCATGTCAACTTGTGTATGCAGGTTGCCATAGGTAGTGCCAGGTCAGGATATTCAAGCGAGCAAGCATGCTTGACATCCTCCAAGGCATGACATGCACGAAGCCTGTGATGGACAGCGCAAGTTTGACCCTTGGGCGGGACATGACGGCTCCGCTCAGGTCAGCTCACATGCGCACGTATTACCGAATGGCTAACTAGTCCAGGCCATGCCTATCTGGATGGCTTGCCTCACACTGCACAACCGTGACATCACATGGTGACAGGAAATGGTTTCTATTGTTTTCATAAACACATAGTGTAATTGCAATATAGTATAGTAGTATTGTACTTTATGGCTGCTTAACTTTGTTCTTCTGTTGCATTTTTGATGCGCGCACATGTCTGTGGGGAAATGGGGCGGATCGGGGGCACCTCCTCTGACATGGTTTCTCTGATAACCACAGTTTTTTGTGGCGCTGGGTGTTGCTGTGGGTCATGCCCACACGGTTTAGCTTTGACTTACATGTAAGTGCATGTCACATGTCATGAGGTTTGCCACTTACCGTGCATCCCACCTGCTCCCTTCGCTCTCTCCCTCCCTCTTCCTCCCTCTTCCTCCCTCTTCCTCCCTCTCCCTCCCTCTCCCTCCCTCTCCCTCCCTCTCCCTCCCTCTCCCTCCCTCTCCCTCCCTCTCCCTCCCTCTCCCTCCCTCTCCCTCCCTCTCCCTCCCTCCCCCTGCCTCCCCCTCCCTTGTCTCCGTCCCCCTTCTCCGTTCTGTCCCACCCTCCTTTCCTCCCTAACCTCCCTCCCCTCCCCCCATGTCTGGCCACGGCCACATGGCCACCACTCCCTCCCCTCCCCCCCCCAGCTCGCCCGCGTTTGCCAAGCAGAACCTGTACCAGCGGCTGGAGCACCGCGCCAAGGACATCCTCGCCCGCATGCGCGAGTGGCGGCGCCAGGGCGCGTTCGACAAGAGCAAGTCCTTTGCCGGGAACAGCGTGCTTGAGCGCATGCAGCACCAGGGCGGGGCCGCGGGGGCCGCCGCGGGGCTGCTCATACGCCAGCGGCGGTCGGGTGTCGAAGGTGAGGACGAGGCCACATCGCCCTACCGAATGGCCACCCTACAGGTGCAGGCCGGCTTCCAGGGGTACCACGGCACCGCGCTCCATCACCAGTCGCGCCACTTGAGCCCTGAGCGGGCCATGGCGATGGGGCAGGGGGTCATCGGGGGCATGGGCATGCCGGTGCACAACGGGCGGAGCACGTCGCCGCTCAAGCAGCCTCGCGCGGTGCCCCCGCTGGACGTGCGTCCGGCGAGCGGGGGCGGGCTCTCGCCGCGTGCGGGCGGCAGCAACTCGCCGCGTGCGGGCGGCAGCAACTCGCCGCGGTTCGGCAGCAGCTCACCACGCTTTGGGAACAGCTCGCCGCGTTTTGGGAACAGCTCGCCGCGGGGCAGCGCCATGTTCGGTACGTGGAGGGCGTGCTTTGCATGCATGGGATGGGGGGAGGGAAGGTGGCGCAGGGGGGGAGAAGGGCAGGGGGGAAATAGTTGTATCTTTTTATGTATCTTTTTACGTGGAGGGTACATGGAAGGTGGACTGCACCTGGAGATAGCCCCTGTAGTCCTGGAGATAGCCCCTGTAGTCCTGGAGATAGCCCCTGTAGTCCTGGAGATAGCCCTTGTAGTCCGTGATATAGTCCGGAGAACGGTTGACAAAATCTAGCCATGTGTAGGGTGTTGGATGCGTTGCTGATGTGTCGAGGCCTTGAGGATGGGGGATGAGGAGCGCAGGTGTGGCATGCGAGACCGTGTGCACGTGGGCATGCGGGAGATATCGGGTTGGGCTGCTGGTGTGGCGGGCAAGTTGAAGAGAGGCCAGGTAAGCATGTGAGCCTAGTAGGCAAGTATTCTCTTTTGCACGTACATGTGTCAGCAGGGGCTTGGGCGTATGATAGACAGGGGCAGTGGCCGGGAAATGGCAGGGTGCACAAGGTGCAATGAGGAGGCAACATGTCAACAAGTATCCTCCCCTCTGGGAAACATGGACACGCATGGCGCCCGCATACGTTGTCATGGAGACAAGACAGTAGCCAAGTAAATACGGGGGATGGGTGGAAGTGCGTAGCCCACGTTGTATCGTCAGGCGTGGGGTGCCCGTCACGTATCGGTGCATGGGTCCCGTGGCCTTGTCTTCCAAGATCGCGAATCAATCTTTTCGCTGGCATGGGCAGTGTATGGGACAGCAGAAACTAGAGGCGCATGGAAGTATCGTAAAAGGGGAAGGGGGGGACAGGCAGGGTCTAAGATTGACATGATGTGACATATTTAGGCGGCACACTCTTTCACTAGTTTGCGTGTACCTTGCCATGATTGCTTGTCATGAAATGTTCTGACGTATCCAGTCATGCCACCTGCTTGCCACTTGCCTGGCGCATGGCGCGTCCACATCGTGCCCATCTTGTGCCCACAGCGGTTGGGGAGCCTCCCATCAGCCCGCCCTATGGCTCCTCGTTGCAGCCTCGGTCATCCTTTGTCTTGGAACGCAGCCCCTCATGGCTGGATGCGGCACGAATGGAGGCGTCCTCGAGTTTCAACGTCTGGAACCAAAACCCGCCACAGCCAGCGGAGGGTATGGGGTCACCGCCGCACCTAGGCCGCAGTCCATCCCTGCAGCATCAGCGTTATTCGTTGCACCAGGCGTACAACGCGCCAGGCACAACGGCGCTTGGCTTCAACGTGGGCGGAAGGCCACAAGGAAATATAAATATGGCGCTCCATGCATCTTCGATTTCGGAGGCACCACCAAACATGGCGGGAGGTAAGACCACGGTCACTGTAGGAACGAAACCCGGTGGCATGGGCAAGCTCTCCCCTTTGAAGGCTGCACAACGTTACAAGCGAGTCAATCAGTTGATATAGTTGGTGATCATGACAGGTGGCAATTTTGTTAGCTATTTTGCCATCAACTTCACAAACTCATGTCCATTTTGTACAAAGTGGAATTTTGATAAGCTATGTGCGCTCCTTGAACTCAGTAATTTTCTCAGTATTTCTCAGTATAATTCTCAAGTGGCATGCCAGGGATTACTCCACACTTGCAATCCCCCCTACCAATGTGCCTAGACATGCAGTAAGGGTGGATATCCTGTTCACATTCATTAAGGGAATGATTGCCACCATAGAGGACCCTAGTCCTTCCACGGCGTTGGATCGCCATGCGTCCAGGAATAGTTGTCTCACTTGATAGAAGACTGCAAATATGTGGAAAATTATCCTTGCCCAAATCAAAATGAAGTACTTGCGTGTCATGCGCATGGGCATGCTTGCCACTTGAGGCGATGGTGATTGGGGCTACCAGGTCCCCGACGAGGCCCCGGGTGCTAGATGGGACGGAGGTCCCGTTCCGTGATCGCTTCAAACTGCTGGGGAGCATGCTCCCCGACACCGCCGACAATGTGGACATCCGCATCAGCCTGGCCTGGGCTAGGCTTCGTTCGCTCAAAACATACTGGCACTCGAAGGGCCTGGGCGAGCACCGCAAGCGAATGCTCTTCAAGGTCCTCATTCTCACGGTGCTTACGTATGGCACCGAGGCATGGACACTCACGGACACACTGGCCGCCAAGCTAGACGGCACGGTTTAAAGGATGCTTCGACAGGCCGGTCCTGAATGTAGGGTTTTCAACGCATATGTCATTAGAGTCTTTGTATCAGGGTATTAATTAATTAATTAATTAATTAATTAAACACGTGCTCCCGTTGGGGAGTCACGGAGCACCAAAGTGCTTTTAATCCCTGTGTGTGCACAACAGGAGAAAGGGCAGAGACCCCCAGTCTCCTTCATGCCAAAGGCATGCCACAGCTGCATGCGGGCACGCTAGCTAAACGGACACGCTAACGATCCGGCAGTCTGTGGGTGCAATAAGACCCATGTGAGCATATCATAACAAGTAATCTGATCGAAGCCAGGACGTAGCATGGCTGCTGTACATATAAGCCTAGGAAAGTCAGCGAACTGTTCCGGAATGGCTGAGGCAACAAAGGACCTAATTTACGTCCGTAACAACAACAAAAGTTACGCGACGTAACAGTTCGGTAACCAAACAAACAAACTAATAATTAATTAATTGGGCGGACACAGTAGCACTTTCAACCAATAAAACGCTATTGTCTAATTCCGAAGGGCCTTTCGGCTGAACCGAATTAAAACTACCAATGCGGAGGGTGTAAGTGAGTAAGTAAGTAAGTAAGTAAGTAAGTAAGTAAGTAAGCAAGCAAGCTAGCTAGCTAGCTAGCTAGCTAGCAACTAGGTAAGTAAGTAAGTAAGTAATAAGTAAGTAAGTAAGTAAGTAAGTAAGCAAGTAAGTAAGTAAGTAAGTAAGCAAGCAAGCAAGTAAGTAAGTAAGTAAGTAAGTACTTGCGTGTCATGCGCAAAGGCATGCCACGGAGTACTATGGTAATCTCATTAGAAAAATAATTACACAAAAGTTTAAACAAATATCGTCTGCATCATCCCCCAACCGTTCAGCACTCTAGATGGGGATGTAATCCTCATCCGAGCTGTCCTCTACTGTAATGGCAGACGAGGCGGTAGTGTAGCGGCTATCCTCAGGACCAATAACCTCCACCTGCGGACTTCTACCCTGGCTAGCAACGGGCCGCGGGGCCCGTGGGGGGAAAACAGGAGCATACCCCTCAGCAAGGTGCTTATCGAAGATGGCAGCCCATTTCTCCTTGTCAATCATGCGGGCGCGGAGTACGGATAGTCCCAGAAGCCCTGCATCTGATCATAAGTAAGTAAGTAAGTAAGTAAGTAAGTAAGTAGGTACTTGCGTGTCATGCGCATGGGCATGCCACGGAGCACGTGTATATGCTAAGCTCATTAGAAAAATGAATACACGAAAGTTACAAATATCGTCTGCATCATGCCCGGCGCCCAACAAAGAGAGCATACACTATGCTTAACCCAAGGTGGTTCAGCACGAGATTGGGTTAGGACTGACCATGCAGATCTGGTTGTAACTGATTAGGCTGTCCGTCACAGATCATACGTAAGTTAGGGTTAAGTTACATAAACTCTGGCCAGCCATTGTTGGCGGCTGACCATGCAGCAGTACATATGCCATCTTATCCTAATGCCAAGGTGTCTCGTCGTCCATTCGTGAGGCATTTGGCATTCGCCCCCTGCACTCTGTACCCACCATGCACGGTCAGAGCGGCACTAACTCCCACGACGAGTGGGCCCCTGGGAATGGGCTGCTGCCATCTAGTAGCTCCACGTACCCTCCGCAACGATGCTGCCATGGGAGTGGACAATATTTCACCGGAGGTGGTTAAGATGCCTGAGCTTGAGCCTTTTCTCCGGGGGGGTTTGCAACCGGATTCTACGAGATGGCCTCACCCCGCTGTTGTCTTATAGGTTTCAGCTCGCAGTTACATGAGAATAATTAATTAATACTTATGTGCCGGTACTTAGCCGTTTTGTGTTTCGAGGCGTTTGGGATATTTCGATACGTTGGGACTCAGCCATTGGAGGTTCAGCTGAATTTTGGCATGTGTGAGTAACGCCCCAGATTTTGGCTAGCTGTGCAGCGGTCCGGTGCTGAGTTATACATACGGACTGATATTCTGGATACTGCCGGCGGGCGTGACAAGTGGCCGAATATTGGTGTGCGTCGATTGGTTGGTACTCGGCTGATGTGTCGTAATGGAAATGTCAGTGGTTTGGTTGGTGCGTACTAGATGCGTTCCGGCCCAGGCTTGCGCCGGTGCCTACATAGCGCCGTAGGCTAGCCTAGCCGCCTGACAGACCATGATGATCCAAAAGCCAGCATTTTCTTGCGGCGGTCCAACGGTTGTTGCTACTTTGCTGGCCATGGCCATGCTGGTAAATTAAGCTGGGGGCTTGACTCGGAGTTTGTGATCTAATTACCGTAAATCACCATTTAATAATAATCGAATTCAAGTTTTAACACCCGCCGGTGAATGTATTGGAAGACCGCTGTCCGCGGGTCATGCTCTAGCTACAAGGGCAAGGGGGCCGTCGCGGATACCGGCAACTGTAGTAACTGCGACGTCTGCCTCCAAAGCTGCGTGCTGAAAGTCTTCGTGCGTCTCCTGCTGAACCGCATGCGTGCCCTGAGCCTCGATTCCCACCTACTAGGTGAGGCTCACTCCCAGATGGGCTTCCATCTTGGTCGCAATTGTGCTATGGTCACCATGCATGACTGCGCGCCGCCTGATCGAGGAAGTGGGCCGCCTGGCCCCCGGCCTCTTACCATGCATGCATGGCTATTATTATTAAGTAAGGTGTAAGTAGCCCTTGTCCTCAGCATCCTCCTTTACGGCTGCGAGGCATGGACCCTGGACCATGCGCTGAGCAAGCAGCTTGACGGCACAGTCACTCCGGAATGCTCTGTCACATCCTCGGCGCCCGCTACCAAGACTCAGCGCCGCACCCGGGCCAAGCTCCCTCTACTGCGAGCTCCCTCTGTTAAAATTGAGTTCGAATTTTATTAAATGATAACTTACGGTAATCAGGTTACAAACTCAGAGCCAAGCCCCCAGCTTAATTTACCAGCGCAACCATAGCAGTTATTATAAATAGTGACGGAACCTTTTTTCCACTTGGCAATCAGGTCCGTCACTATTTATCCGGCGAAAACCACTCGCCGGTATCAATTCCGCGCCAAGTTCACGTGAACTTAACGCGGAATAGATACCGGCGAGTGGTTTTCGCCGGATAAATAGTGACGGACCTGATTGCCAAGTGGCAAAAAGGTTCCGTCACTATTTATAATAACTAAAACGTCGTAGTGTGGGGGCCGATATCTATTCTATCGTACCGCTGATGCCTAGTAACTGCAGTACCGAATCTCGCCTTAACGATATTCCAACCGGATATTGCCAGCATAGCAGCAACAACCGTTGGACCGCCGCAACACAATGCTGGCTTTTGGATCATCATCGTCTGTCAGGCGGCTAGGCTAGCCTACGGCGCTAGGCACCGGCGCAAGCCTGGTGGGAACGCATCTAGCACTCACCAATCAGACCACATCTCCGTTACAACACACCAGCCGAGTACCAACCAATCGACGCACACCAGTATCCCGCCACTTGTCACGCCATGCAGCCGGAAGTACCCAGAATCCTAGTCCGTACCTCAGTACCGGACCAGTGCTGCACAGCCAAAGTCTAAGGCGTAACTCACGAGGCATGACGCACACAGCGTAACTTAAATCGTCGTAGCTCACACAAGCCAAAATTCAGCCGAACCTCAAAACGGCTAAGTCCCATTGCGCCGAATTAACCCAAACGCCTCGAACCACAAAATGGCCCGGCACACAATCATTAATTATTCTCATGTGACTGCGAGCTGAAACCTATAATATAACAGTTGTGCTCCCGAGTGGCATCTATCCGCTGGCCGGTAGTCGCCGGCCTGGGCGCCTAGTCAGGTGGGCATCAAAGATTGGTGTCTAGATGCTAGTCGGTGCCTAAGCAAGGTACGGAAGCCAGTGCGCGCCGGGACGGTTCTCTCTGAGGGTTCAATAGCTGAATCAGTGGCGGCTGCGGGCTCAGCCTCCCACAATCTGTTCCCCAAACAACAAAAATCCCGTCTCCATCGCCGGCGTGCTAGCCAGCGGTGAAGGGCATTCAACTTGTATTCACAACAGTCAACATTACCGTTGACCATTTTTCTGGGCTCATGGCGCGTGGCGCGGAGCGAACGCCAGCTACAACCCAGGACCAGGGAACGCAAGCATCAACTCCGGCGGATGGGAGTGGCGCAGCCACCGTGGCGACTGAGCCAGCTGGTGGCTCGGTCAGCACAGCTCCGGGGCAGCAGTCAGCACCACCTGCCCGGAAAGTTTTCAAGAAAGAAGAGCTGCCAAGTAAGCTGCCAGAAGTTCTGACGCCGTCCGCCGTGGAGGAGTTTATTAACCCATAGTCCGGGAATGGGTTTTGGGCATTTTTTGACCCCTGAAAATGAAAAAAATCATAACTCATAGACCACAACTCCAAATACCCCCAACCAAGGTGCTAGGAATATCTACACTTCAAGGGCTTTCAGAATATGCAATAATATCATGAGTTTATAAAGTGGTTTGCAAGATATTTAATGTCAAAGTTGGCCAAAAGACGATCATTTTCAGGCAAGGGAAATCCCCTTAGTAGTTTACCCCTGCAGGGAGGGTTCTAAAAAATTATTCTGGGGTTGGACAATGTCAATAGATAGTGCCACCATGCTTTCCTTGGGTCAGACCGCACGGATAGCCCAACTGACCTATACAATCCGCTCACTTACGTGTGTGGGTTACGCGCGCGTATGCAGCTATCCATGAATTGCCACACACTTATGCATTGTATACAGCCACATAGGACTGTCAAAAGTGCTGGAAAACAAAGAAGTTGCTAAACCAGCACCAACGGAATGGCATCCTCCAAAGAAACACCACAAACTGAGCAGATTTGGGGCTAATAGCACTCATACAGCAGGCATGGAAACCTGCTGCAAGAGGCACTGATACACTCGTGAAACAAGGATGCATAAACGACAGATTCCCGTGCAAACGACATGCAAACACGTTGCCGTACCTGGCTCGATCACGACCTTTCCGGGTTCTGCTGGCCGGGACCCTCATATCTCACACGGGCTAATGCTTTCCAGGCATAGGCCGCCATAGCCTGATAATGCATGCATCCACCATGATTACCAGGTTGATGTTCTGTGCAAAGATGACCTATAAACGCATCCGAATTCACAGGCCGGACGCTGCTGCGGATGTCCAGTACCAAAACTGGGTGCTCGGGCTGGCGAAGCCTGCCCGGCCATAAGAAGAAAATCGAAATATGACGTGCAATTACTCATCTGGTACTGGCGACCAAGAAATCAGTAATTACCTACCTGTATTTTCCCAATGCTATACATCTGGCCACCCCTGACCTACGAAAATCACGCATCATCATTCTGAGCAACATTCTGAACCGTTACAAGCCGCGAGACGCAAATTTCCATGACAACGGCACGCTGGAAGCCATATCTCATTACGCGCGCGCGCGAGTGAAAATTTCCCGCCAAAGTCACGTGATACTTTCTCAATACACGTTGTAATTACCAGGCTATGGCGAATATTACCCCCAAACCTATTGTTAATCATCCCACGGTCCTAAATTTAGGACTTTGTCCTAAATCGTCCTAGTGGTCACTATAACCGAGTCACCGGGGGGGGGGGTCACTATATGGACCGTACCCCATGTGGACCGTACCCGGCATGATGTACCCGACCCGTGGTACCGGCACATGGTACCCGGATTCCGTACCCGGGTACCGGGTATAATGGCGGGAAAGTAGGTACCTCGACCAAAAATATAACCGATTTTGGAGCGAAAAAGTGGGTGCGGGAATGAAGTGAGGTGGATATGGCGACCTGACAATCGTGGCCGGCGTTTTCACGTGCGTTTATCATTTCGGGCGCCCAGTAGCAAAAACGAAAGGTTGTTAGTTATGCTTAAAGGCTGTGAATATTTTCTGCGCAAGTTTTTATGTGTCACTAGCGCTGTATCACAGCGGCACAACACAAATGGGTCGCAGATCGCCTGCTCGCGGAGGGTCGATTTTGGCACAAACATGTTAGTGTATTAGCAATGGTGGTGCGAATCAAGCCAGGAAATTTTTGTGGACGATTTTTATTATAGTCTGGAGTTTAGAAACGGAGTATTTGACATGGGAGCGCCTGGGCCGTGATATTCTTGCCCGATTTCCATTGTCGACCATGTTTTAGGGACGTTCAGGCTGGGCAGCGAGCGCACCTTATAGGTCTTCACTTTCGGTATTTCTTGGACCTAGAACGCAGCACAAGCGTGGTTTATATCATTGTCGAACTGGTTGGCCAGCTTTGGTGCGCTCAGCTCTCGGAAAGCTGACCTCGCTGCGGATTTCAGCGACTTTTTTGCAACCATCTGGAATGAGGCGACGTAAGTAGCAGGTAAGTGCCGGGTTGTCCTAGATCATGAGTGTAACTGGCAACGCTGTCGTGGTGTTTTGAGTCAGCCAGCTATGCCTAAAAAGAGGGGACGCTCTCTGTGCACATAACTGTCACACATAGTTGGTTTACGTCATACAATTTTTTACGTCTCTATCTTCGTCGTCCGCTGCAGCTAAAACACACGTGCGTAAGAAACATGTACATGCGTAAGAGCAGTTTTACTCATGTGTTAGTTATAAACCATGGTCCTATGGCCTGCAGTCGTTCAGGGTGTTCTCAGACAGTATATACAGTATGGTTTACGTGTTACATGCACCCTGAATTCGCTCACAAAGCGTTGCATGTTAGCACAACGTTGTTTTGTAACTTGATTTGGCTGCATTCATGTGTTAGTTGCAATGCAAATGCAATGTTTTTTCATCGCTGGGTGGTGGCCAGCATGTCCGTGATGTCAAAGAAGGTTTGGCATATGCTTAGAGAAAGTTTACTGCAAGGGGTGGGCCATGTTCAAGCCGGGCAACCTCAGCAACCATGCAACCCTATATTGCATTACCTGCACCATCTGTGACACCGTTAATCACGCGTATATATAGAGGCAGCCACAGCAGGGTATGGCCTTGTTATACGCTGCCCCGCCATCCCAAGGCCTCATAGGGTCCCCTAGCGCTTGTAAGATGCTCAAGGGACCGTGTGGATAGCATGGTCATGCGTTGACAATAATTGGTCCTAATGGTCCTAAAACCCACATTTTGGCCAAATTCGCGCTTTGAGGTCTGGCAGGTGGCAGGGCCCATTCATGCACTAAATGTAATTATTTGACCCCAGGTTTTTGATAGAAACTAAAAAAGTGTGTTATCTGTCATGGGCACGAATGCCAGGGTCAAATTTTAATGTTTGCATATATATTTTTTAATTCCACTTGGTCCTAAATTTAGGACTTTTACTGGGAAGATGGATACTATGCATCACCTTCGTCCCTAAGTGTTCCCAGACCCACCGGACAACTTCCCTCCGTCACGGGTGGCGCGGCGCTCCTGGAATTGAGCGCCGCGCCACCGGGGGTCAAACAGTTCGATATATCGAACTGTTTCCGGGCTATGGGTTAACAGCCTGGGCGAGCTCCGGCAGGACTACAACGAACTGTCCGACGCAGTTTTCCTCACCAAGCTGCGCCGGTCAGAGGTATGCAACGAGGCTACGGGTAATGCGGACGTGCGAGGGGTCATTATCAACGCCAGCAAAGAGGCGTGGACCTGGCCCGACACAGTGAAGGCCCTGCAAGAGGTGCTCGACACCTCAAGCTTTCCTGACGAGGAAAAGGAGGGGCAGGCGCTGGTGCGCAACCTGTCGCTTGACCCCAATTACCTCAGCTCGGACATGGCCAGATTCGCGGCCCAGGTCCGGAGCAAGGGTGTCTTGAAGCACATGAGTAGCGAATATTTACTCAGCGCAGTTCTGGATGCGCTGGGGCTGACGCCAGAGAGCCGTGCCAATGTCAAGGCCGGTCTCGGCATGAAAATTGCGCTAGCTTCTTCCGTGGTAGTGGGCACCCCGGACGACCAGAAACGGTTCAACGCAGCCATGGCGCACCTCCGAGAGATGTTCAAGGACCGGGGCGGCCCCAGGCGTAACAACAAGCTGCCGACAGTTGCTCAGGTAAACCCTGTGCCTGCCTCGACCCCGCCAGCAGCTTCTCTGTCGGACTTGACCACTCTTGTTACCCAGCTGTCCACGACGGTGGCCGACAACGTGGTGCGAATGTTGGGTGGCAAACGCCGAGCTCGCGGTGGTCGGCACAACCAGAACGCGTCCAGCAAACGCGGGCCGGGAGGCGGTCAGGGCAAGCAGCCTCGACAGGAGGGCGGCACTGGCAGGCAGCAACAGCAGCAGGGTGGCGTCCCCAAGGAGAAGGTCGTCTGCGAGCGGTGCACCGGCGTGGGGCACACCGAGGCCAACTGCACGCTGCGGCTGGACCTCGGCAAGGCGACTCGAGTGTGCCGGCGCTGCTGGGCGGTTCGGCTTCCTGGACACGACCCCAACACATGCCGCGCCCCACGGCCAGCCATGCCCAAGTGACGTCATAGAGGTGATGTGTGTCGCGGTGAGTCGGCTAGGCGTGAGGATGCTGTGCCTTGTAGTCCTAATGTTCCCACGTCAGTGGTTCAGAATGGAAGTGCAAGTGCTGCAGCTGATCAGGAGTGCGTGCCCAGCGTGGTCGCAATAGAGCCTGAACACGCCCTTCCGGAGCTCACCCCTTCAGGTGAGATAGTGCCGGCAGATGCCGAGGTAGCCCCTCACGTAGACGTGGAGTTGGGTCGCCGCCTCAGTAAGGCCTCACTAGAGCACATTGCCGACAGGAATGCACATGCAGAGAGCTTGGCGGGGCAGGTGCCTAGCATAGAAGGGGATGGCACCACCCCCACGGCCATAGGATTGCGGATGCTTGCTCACCAGATTCACCTTGCGGTGGGTCATGTGGCGGGGCAAACGCTAGACTGGGCGACTCGGCTTATGGGGGCGCCGGGGTTGAAGGTCGCTCAGGCGGAGTTAGAGGAGTGCCACGCATGCGCAAGTGTCAGGAAGAAGCGTAGGCGCTGGCATGCTAAGACTCCTTCCCCGTACCGGGGGAGGTTAGTGGGGGATGTCATGCATTTGGAGGAGGGGGACTATTATTTGGTCTTGATGGATCGCTATACCAAGTTCCTAGCCATCGAGCCCCTGCCAAGCATGGTAGAGGAGTCCTTGTGGCGGGGGCTGCGCATTGCCATGTCTCACTTCTTTCCCATTTCTGAGGTCATGTTGGACCAACAATTTGATTGCATTGTGGGGCGGGAGGGCTGTGAGATGGTGGTTATTGCTGGGCGGCAGGACCATGGCAACTTGGGGCTGATTGATAGGCACATCAGCAGCGTAAAGGGCATGGCAGCCAAGCAGCAGGCCAGCGGGTTAGGATTCAAGCCCGCGGGGCAGCCTTATGCACAACGCGCGCTGTGGTGCCGCTTGCTCATGGACAAGTACAACAGCCAGGTGCTTTTCAAGCTGCCCCAGGGACTAGGTCTTATTACCGCGCGGGGGCTGCAGTCGGGCATTTACCCTCCGGACGTGGCAGACCATTGGGAGGCCCACCTCGCTACCACCGCTGAGGTTAGGCGGCAGTTAGACCGCACCCAGCCTGACTTGTCGCAGGAGTGGGAGCTGGGGGAGTTGGTCTTGTTTCACAAGGAGAATTCCTTTGGCAAGCGGGGGCAGATGCAAGGGCCAGGCATGGTGGTGGATTTGGACTGGGTGCATAGGCGGGTGAAGGTGCACTGGGAGCATAGGGACTATCTCATCCCGTGGGATAAGGTGTATCGGTACAAGGCGTCCGATGCCCAGGTCCAGGCGGCCAAGGAGCACAGCCGCCAGCTCGGTTGGGATGTGGATAGCCGGCCGGCCAAGCGGGCCCGGCTGGAACCTGTCCTACCCACCCCACTTGGGGTGGCTGTGCATGATGCGCTTGTTGCCCACCCCCCTGCAGGCGCCGCGCCGGAGCAAGTCCCCGGGGTCGACGCGGGGGCGCTACCTCAGCCCCTCCCCGCGACCCCAGCAGCGCCCACCGTGGCGGCGCCGGACACATCGTCAGGCGCGGGCGTGGGCTCCCAGCTGGCCCACGTCCTCCGACAGCTGCTCAAGGCGGACAAGCTCAAGGCGGCGGCAGCGGGGGGTGCGGCACAAGTCAGCCGCGTCATGCCAGATAAGTGCCCCACGGTTGTGACTGAAGCTCATGATGTTCCCTCTAGGCATATTGCGGCCATAGATACCATGGCAGGCGTGTCTATCACGAGCCCGGCGGCGGCCGAGGCCTATTACCCTTTGCTGCCCAGTAGTTGGAAGGAGGTTGCGGGGTTTGACGGGCAGCGGGCCTATAAGGTGGCTGGGCAGGTGCTCATGCCCATCCTAGGGGTAGATGTCCCTGTGCAAGTGCTAGAGGGTTACAAGGGATCACCCTCATAGGTAACCCTTTTGTTTCCCTCCCCGGGTTTTCTGTGTCAGCCGGCTTGGTGACCCTCGAGGGGGTGGGGAGCATAGGCTTGTACCAATATCACGTAGCGCTTGCAGCCCTCACGGGCCGGGGTCCCCCCGAGGCTATTAATCACCCTGAGGATTATGCCACTGCAGTAGGGGCCATTCGCGGGGCGGAATATACGGCAGAGCCGCTGGTAGCCGATGTCACGCAGCCGCAGAAGTGTCACCCCAGCAGTCTTGGCATTTTTCCCTGGAGCATCGCCACTAAATCTCCTGTTAGTTATCCGCAGTTTAAGGAGGACTGCCGTGACCCTGTCAAGTTCCATAAGTGGCGCGCGGCTTTCTTGCGCGCGCAGCTGGAGTGGGCGATGTATGGGGTGTATGGGGAGTTGATGGAGGTGCCGCAAGGGGCGGTAAAGCTGAACTTGAAGTTTGTGCTCAAGTATAAGCAGGTCCTCCCCACTGACCCTGTCACATTTCATGTACGGCCCTGTGTCACGGAGTTTAGGGGCTCGTCTGAGTTGTCGGAGGAGGAATTGTTTACGCCCGGGCTGTCGCAGACCACTAGCCGGGTGTTAACATCGGTGTTCTTGGGGCTGTTGGATCGGGGTTGGACTATGCCATGGCCTGCTCAGATTTTCAGCGGGCCTTTCTCCATAGCGACCCGGCAGTGGCCGAGGAAGTGTGGCGTGGCACGGTGTATGTGGTCAAGGTCCCTTTGGTGTGGCAGGGGGAGCTGCGGTGTGTGTACTTGCGGCTTCTCCTTGGTGTGGAGGGCCTGCAGTCTAGCCCCATCATCTTTCGCAAGACGGCTGAACGCATCTTTGCTAGCATGGGGGCGGTGTTTTCCCGCATCGATAGCAACCTCTTTCACATCCACACACCCAACCCACACGAGCCCGCGTTCATGCAATGGCATGGGGATGACTGGCGGCTTATTGGACCCCGGGCGTGGGTCCGGCAGTTCATAACCGCTGTGGCCAAGCTTTTGCCCACTAGCCGCACGTTGTGGCTGGACCCCGACACCCCCGTCCCTTTCTGTGGCCTAACCTACACTTTGCACCGCACACCGGTTGGCTGGTGCATTGACATGGCGGCCAAGCAGGAATACGCCGACAAGCTCGCGCAATCGCTGCCTGAGCGGCTGGATGCGTCCGCGGGACCGCAATTGCGCGGCCAGCTGGGGTGGCTCGCGGGCACGGTGCGACCCGACCTGTCCATCTACGCGCGTGCGCCCGACGCCGTGCTTGCGGGCATGGGAGCGCAGCATCTTCGGACGCAAGTCTTGGCGTCACCGGGCCTGCGCGTGTGGGGGGTTGATATCACCCGCCCGGTGGCAATGACCATTTACTCTGACGCGAACCTGGAGTCGCGTACCATCACGCAGCTGCGCGCGCGGGAGGCGGCCATCTTTTTTCTTGATGGCCCCACTGGGCAGCCCACTATTGTCGACTGGTATAGCCGCATCCATCAGCGGGTAGTGGTAGACAGCAATCGCGCGGAGTGTCGCGCGTTCATTTCCGCTGTCGACCATGCGTGTTATGTGCAGCATCTTTTGCAATGGATTGCGGATAAGGCCCGCGTGGCGCTGTCGCTCCGCATGCGGCTGTGCACAGATAGCAAGTCAATAATTGAGTTTCTGAATAACCCGCTCGCCTCCACCACCAAACTAGATTACCTTGTGTTGGCCGAGTCCGCAGTTCTACAAGCTAACGCTTATACTTTTTATGCGCAAACCTTTTAGCTAAGGTTAACGCATATTCTTACATCCTGCGCAGGATGTAAGAATATGCGTTAACCTTAGCTAAAAGGTTTGCGCATAAAAAGTATAAGCGTTAGCTTGTACAACTTAAAACCTTTGCGCGTTGGGGCGAAATATTAAGCGGCTCCCTAACTAGGGCTTTACTTCCGCATCGAATTACTAATTCGATATCGAATTACTGATTCGATATTATTAGTAATTCGATGCGGAAGTAAAGCCCTAGTTAGGGAGCCGCTTAATATTCCGCCCCAACGCGCAAAGGTTTTAAGTTGTACAAGCTAACGCTTATACTTTTTATGCGCAAACCTTTTAGCTAAGGTTAACGCATATTCTTACATCCTGCGCAGGATGTAAGAATATGCGTTAACCTTAGCTAAAAGGTTTGCGCATAAAAAGTATAAGCGTTAGCTTGTACAACTTCCGCCACGGTGTTGGATGAGCGGCGGTGGATCCCCGAGAGCGAGAATATTGCCGATGCCTTGACCAAGCCAGCGATGCTGTCGGGGCCTCAGTACAAGCTGCTGCGGCAGCTCATGATGACATGAGTTTTTTTTACCGTGTGACCTGTCGTCTTTTTGCATGGGAATGGGCGCTTCTTTCATCTGTGAATACATTTCCCTAGACCTGACAGGCGGCCAGTGTGCCTACTAATGATGCATGTGGTGCAGTTGCACCCAAGTAGAAAAGGAGGCCGGGAGCAAAGTGTTGCGTCCTAGCCTATTTAATTAGGTTCCTTTAGTGGACAGTTCGGCGCAACAATGTGAAATAGGCGAAGTCTTAGTGTTCGACTATTTAGGACTATTTGTACAGCCGGTTCATACGGCGTTGTCCTTGCTATTCAGTGGTTTTGTAGTACTTTCGGTACTTTGGTTTATCTGTAGGTGCGCAGCATGTCAATGTGCGTGGACCTAGTATAAGTCGTTTTGGGTCGTACGGTCAATTCGTGTGAACCGTAGCGCCCTAGAGATCTCGGTTGACCATGCGTCCAAGCAGTGCTGCTTGGCACTGCTTGGCAACGCCGTGAGACGCCAAGGTTAATAGTGTGTGGGAACGTTCACCATTGTCACCCCCGGAATGAATGAAATGAATTGAGTTAATCTCTTTCTCTTTCCGGCTGGGTCACGCCCGCGGGTTTAGGAAATGCATGGTCTTGAATTCCTGTCGTAAATGCTACATGTACCTCGGGAGGCATTTCGCCCAGCTTCCCACGAGGTTGCAACACCTCGGGCTTGAACCGGCCAGGGTCAACTGCGCCAGGTTAATTATGTTAGATTAGTTATCGTCCATACTAGTCATGGTGTGGATTGCGTCGATTAATATAGCGACCACTGTTCATAATGGTCTATTATGAATCAGGTGTAGATCTTTCGCAGCCGGCAGTCAGCCGGGATGTAAAACTGGACTCGGAGGAATCCACCTGAGTCGCAGAGGTAAATAAGCGCTGTTTATAAGTTTCTAAAACAATCGTAATGTCACATCGCAGACTTGCCACCTTGCGATTGTGCGTATGTCGTGACCTACACTCTAGAGGTCATGACCCAGGTTCCTGTCAGGAACGGCTTTTTTTTTCACGAATTTAATTTTAGTCGAATTTTTAGTGGGGCGGGGTGCTGGCGAGCGTCCGAGGGAATATCCTCATCATCGAGGACCTCTTTTACTTCGGCAGCGTCCATGGGCACGACACCCGGCAGTCAGCTGGGGGAGTCGAAGACACAGGTACACTGTATGCCCGGAGTAGGATTGTTCATTATGATAGAACGCTCCTTCGGCCAGTGCTGTCGAAATTTTAGTTTTTCTTAGACTTGAATTTCTATCAGTATATGCAGCCCTACCCAGTAGTGTTCCTTTCAGGGTTGCAGCCCTTCCAGGCTGTAGCCCCCTTTTCTTTTTGTCATGCTGCAGCCCTTCCAGGCTGTAGCCCATTTTTGTGCTGCAGCCCTTACATGCTGTAGCGTATTGTGGTGCTGCAGCCCTTACAGGCTGTAGCCCCCTTTGTGTGTGTGTGTGCTGCAGCCCTTCCAGGCTGTAGCCCATTTTGGCGTTGCAGCCCTTCCCGGCTGTAGCCCATTTTCGCGTTGCAGCCTCTCCCGGCTGTATAGCCCATTTAGCGTTGCAGTCCTTCCAGGCTGTAGCCCAAGTGTTTCTTTTAGTGGCAGCCCTTATAGGCTGTAGCCCCTAGCAGCAATAGTGTACACTGTGGCTTGCTCCTTAATCTTCGGAGCACGCTGAGCAGGTCATTCGTGGGTACGGGTGGGGGAGGCAGGTCTTGCCACTCTTGTTCAGGCAGAAGAGTTAATTCTTATGCACACGGCACTCCTGGGTCACTAGGAGCCACTTGTACCACTGTATGACCTTCACCACCACCTTTGCCTTCTGCCCCAACCCTCCTCTCACATGGGTCATCAGGGTAGAGGGTACAGGGAGGGCAACAATTGTTGGATGCACTACGTAGCTGTGACAAAAGGTAGTCATATCTGTTGCATGCGCAAATGGTGACGCGCAGTAGTAGCTACTTTGGTTGGCTGCTGCACTGTTACAGGTGGTCACACTTGTTCTTTTCCTTCATTGGGTTGTTTTATTTTCTTTAGGTGCTGGTAGTCATGCCAGTATCTTGGAGACAGGCAGGTAGTAGCCAGTCTGGCTAGCTCAGTGCTGCGCTGTTACGGGTGGTCACACCTGTCCTTCTTCTTTCTTTTGTTGTTTAGTTATTTCCATATTGTCCGCTATTCATGCTAGTATGTTGACACTGTGTCCCTGTGGTTGTAGCCGGTAGCTGCCTGTACCATACCTCCTTTGCGGGGGCCAGGATGGCTGCCTGTGCTCACCTTATAGGTGCTATAGTGACAATTTCTATCTTTAGTAGCATCGTCCCTTGTAGTCTTTAGTGACTGCATTATTCTAGCAATATTTGTATCAGCTGTGACAGCAGCTAGTAATAGCTGTGTTGTATAGGTTGGTCTTATTTGCTACTAGACATCGCAATTAGGGATACCCTCATGGCTGTTGCTGTCTCTTTGTTGGGATCAATTAGTTAAAGTGACAGTTGTTGCAACAGTTAGTCATAGCTGGTGCCATCATGAGTATTTTGTCTCTTTTGCTTCTTTTGGTTCCTGTGTATATGGCCCTCACGGCCGGTCCATGTAAAGTGCATCAACGCTTTACCTCTTTTGTTTTCTTAGTGGTTGTCGCCGGCGTTCCACCGGCTTGTTCCTTTGTGCATCATGTCCATCTTCAAGCGTCGGCCTGTTTGGCAAGGGTAATTAATTTTTCTTACCTTTGACGTATCTATGCGACGTGGTTGTTTCGGGATGATGCGCTTGGTTGTTGTAGCTCGGGTACCTTACTTTTCCTTCCAGTCAGGGAGGGTTCTATCAGCATATGCTTTGCAACCTTCCTAGTTGCAGATTTCACTTTGCTGAAATGCATGCTGTTGTGGACGTTCATGGACATCATTTCCCACACGTGTGGATCCTATAGGGTAATTCCCAGCACTCCTGTCATGCACACTTGTCTCCTCGTACTTTTTCCTTCCAGTCAGGGAGGGTTACGTCGCCACAATGTGCAACCTTCTTAGTTGCAGGTTTTAGGCAATGGAGCACTTAGCTGCATGACGGGCCTGGGATTGTTGTTGATTTTTGTAGCTTGACAGAACAATCTATGGATCCTATAGGGTTAGCAGTACTCCTTCAGTCTGAAGCCGCTATTAGCATTTTGTTCTCTTCCCTGTTCTATAAGGGGAGTTAGGACTCTTCACATGGGGTGCATTGGGTTTTACCATCACCCCCACATCATCTATCCTCAGTCGCATTCAGCCCCTTGCCATCACCCCTTCCCTGCACAGCCACCGTGCCAGGAGCTAGCAAGTAGTAATCCTTGCTGTTAATCGGGGTTGCTGTTGGTCATACCTGCTGTTTGCTGGGATTGATGTCAGGTGATAATGGGTGTTCCTACCCATTGTTGTGGGTGTGTGGCACGTTTCTGTTGCAGGTAGTCATACCTTTTTTTTTTGTACTCAATACTAGCGGTCATGCTGGTAACCGTGGCAATGGTTTATCGGACATCGCCAGCTAGACACATCTACCATGATGACAGGGGCTCGTGATAGCTCAGTACCGGAGAGTTCCTCGACGTGTTTGTAGAGGCAGCCTTGCTTGTGGACCTGATCACTCCACTCTCACTGCCATATTCGAATGCACATGTTTCGTAGACACTGCCTTGTCCTGACCTTCGCACCCCTTTCTCCCCAGTCTGGGGGTACCCTTGTAAGTACAATGTCTTAATTGTACCTCAGTTGTGGCACGTCTATTTTGGCTTGATATTCTATCTGTTTGGTTTGTTTGGAATTTTTTTTTTCCTTCCCCCCCCCCCCCCCTCCTCCGGGTGCTTTCCGTCGCAGGGCGCTCCGATTCCCATAGAGGGGGGAGGAGAGAAGAAGGAAGAGGCTTCACAGCCCCTTAGGGGGGGGAGGAGTCACAGAGATAGGCATCTGTGTGTTACCCAGTTAGTGGACTGAAGGGAGAGGCTCCCATCCCCCTTAGGGGGGGGAGTCAGTGTGAGAAAGCGCTGAGGTTACTAGTGTTATTACTAATGGCTCTAGTAGCAACTAGATATTGTGTCTGTACTAGTAGTAGTCGTACTAGTGGATGCACATGTTGGTCCGAGCATCTGTGTTTATACTGGTAGTCATACTAGTGAGTTCTGGTGCATGTGTTGGTCCGGACATCATGGATGTACGGGGTTGGTTGTCCTTGGTTCGTCAGTGCCTGAGGTCAACTAGGTCATGTAGTAGGTGTATGAGGCTGTACGTGGTGTGTGCATAAAGGATTGGAAGATGCGTATGCGTGTCAGAGGAATCTTTCAATTTTTTTCTTTGAACTTGGTGCGGGTTCCTCCATGCCGAGGCACACGCTTGGCTCCCCCTTAGGGGGGGGAGGTATCTCATCTCTTTCGTGCGATGGATGTGCGCAGTCATGCATACTTGTCTCTTCCCCGCCACACCAATACCAGCCGCATGTCCGCAAGGAGGAGCTATCTGCTCTTCAGGACCCCGCTCTTCAGGAGGGGTTGGACCTCGGCATTATTTCATTCGGCGCGGAGTCCCCCTTGTAGTCATACGAGGTGGCGAGGGACACCGATTTCATAAGGGTTACGGCGGCGACAAAGAGCGCGGGATACGGTGCGCGCAGTTCGAGCTATGATCGCGCCTCAAGTTGCGACATCTGCGCAACGTCGGCGCAGTGGCGGCAGTCAGCGCTAGGGCGGCCGTCGGGCGAAGTATCACACGCGACTTCCGTCGCAAGCGTATATTTGTGCAACGGTGGTAAGCCACCGTACATGGAGCCCGCGCTATGCCCCTCAGGTATAGTGGCGACGGGCGACAAGGACAAGGAGACACAGTGGCCACATCGGCGAGTCGATGGACGCATCGGCGAGTCATTTGTTGGACAACATGGTTTCCGGCATTAACAAGGCGTCCGAGCTCTCTTCGCAGTCCGCGGTGGAGGTCGAGCAGCGGGTTATCTCCCAGCGGCAGGCGCTGTGTTTAGGTTTGGAGAAATAGATGGTTGCACAGGCAGAGTTTTTTTTTTTAGGCGCGGTTGTCCACCACGATGGAAGCGGTACTCCAGAAGGTGATGGAGCGGATGTTGACTCCCCAAGCGGCGGCGGGACTTGGGGCTTCTACACCTTCCAGTGCAGGACCCAATCAGGTCGCGCCTTAAGGGCCGGGCAGGGCAGTCACCAGCGCGACGTTACCGGTGGGTACTGTGACCGTTGCGTGGGGTAATCCCGGGGTTGTGGGGCCGTCAGGTCTCCCCAATGACGGGGCTTTCCAGTGCCCGTCCAGGGGTCGCACCGGGGCCGTCAGGTCCCCTCGTGGCGGGGCGTTCCAGCTCCTCCCACCGACCTTTGGCTCCTGTCCAGGTTCCCCCTCAGGGGTCTGGGTGGACCTCCCTATTGCCGCGTGTGGCGATAGTACGGGCGTGTGATTGGTCATGGTCACATGACAGTTTACATTGTGTTCTTCACCACATTGTCTTATCGGGTGGGAGCCTTTGGCACCTTGCTTGCCATTGGTAGATTGTTCTATTTGGGACGTCGTTGAGTTGGTGACATTTGGTGACATTTGGCGACATTCGGTGACATTTGGCGACACTCGGTGATCTTTGGCGACTTTTGGCTACTTTATTGTAGCATGGCCTTTATTGGCTCTTGTGATGAGAATTTGGAGGTTGAGCCACCTGCGTGTGATGTATCACCTCGTGCAGTTACAGTGGTGGTCGTGTCGATGCCTGTATTGACTATCCTCACTTTGGATGTGTTACGATTCACGTATATGCGTGGCTAAACTTGTGGTGATCGTGGAGACCTTGGCTCACTGCCCTGTGTCTTGGCCCCTCGCTTCTGTCCTTTGGGCATGCATCTTCTTCTGCGTGCCGCGCGGCCAATGGACGGGATCTGAGTTGGGCTTGCCCGATGGACCAGCTTAGTCGTGCAAGCTGGTCCCTGCCCCATCGGGACCATAGGTCACTCATGGGTTGCACCATGCGTACGGAGTCTAGCATGTTCTGGGCGTGGTTGTCGTTGGGCTAGCGGGGTAGCCGACCTCTCCCCAGAGAGGGGGGAGGAGTGTTGCGTCCTAGCCTATTTAATTAGGTTCCTTTAGTGGACAGTTCGGCGCAACAATGTGAAATAGGCGAAGTCTTAGTGTTCGACTATTTAGGACTATTTGTACAGCCGGTTCATACGGCGTTGTCCTTGCTATTCAGTGGTTTTGTAGTACTTTCGGTACTTTGGTTTATCTGTAGGTGCGCAGCATGTCAATGTGCGTGGACCTAGTATAAGTCGTTTTGGGTCGTACGGTCAATTCGTGTGAACCGTAGCGCCCTAGAGATCTCGGTTGACCATGCGTCCAAGCAGTGCTGCTTGGCACTGCTTGGCAACGCCGTGAGACGCCAAGGTTAATAGTGTGTGGGAACGTTCACCATTGTCACCCCCGGAATGAATGAAATGAATTGAGTTAATCTCTTTCTCTTTCCGGCTGGGTCACGCCCGCGGGTTTAGGAAATGCATGGTCTTGAATTCCTGTCGTAAATGCTACATGTACCTCGGGAGGCATTTCGCCCAGCTTCCCACGAGGTTGCAACACCTCGGGCTTGAACCGGCCAGGGTCAACTGCGCCAGGTTAATTATGTTAGATTAGTTATCGTCCATACTACAGTACCAACCCGCGGTAACGCAACTAGTTACGCAACAATGGTACTTTCCACGGCGACCGATCGAATGTTTGTTGCGTAACTACCAAGGACCGATACGGCCCAAAGTGGTGGCGAATTTCGTACTTGAAGTTCCGCACGAGACAGACTGACTGACTTGTTACGAGCTGACCACCGGCCCAACACGTAATGTACCTACAGAAGTACAGAACGTAAAAGGGGCCTGGCTGTGTAGTGTATACGTGCGAAGGTGGCCATGGCGGTGCGCGTTCCATGAAAACTTGCCTAATTTGTCGGCCGAAATGCAAAAAAGTTATGGAGATCGATGCTGTATGAAAGATACTCCAAAAGATGTTTTGTTGACGAAATATGCATTAGGTATGAAAGACCGCTGCCCTTCTTTAACCCACGGTTGCGAGGGGGTCTGATTCGCAAATCTGGCCGCGATGAATATATTAGATTGGCTTCTTGCCAGAGTGATAGCCAAGATTCCTGGTATTGAACGACGCAGAAGGGAGGGGTTTAAAGTGAGGAAATAGGAATCAAGCGAATTAGCTTTGATTTGTGGCCATTTCCGGTTTCCTTCGGAGGTAAAGTAAGCAGGCCTGCGCGAAGCGCATTCCAGCCTGCCATGGTTAACTCGCTTTCCTCGCGTGCCAGGCAGGTAATCAGGCCTGCTGCGGAAGGCTCTTTTTCTGCACCTCATCTACCAATCTGTTTGCGCTTGAACAGTCCGTTATGGCTTGGTTTTAGCGTCATCTCCGGGATGTTCTTACCGTTTTGTTCGCCGTTTTGTTTCCTCGCCAAATTTCCCGCAGCTTTTGCTATTTTGACTAACGTTTCCGGTGGCGTGCTTGTAAGATTGTCGAGAACTGGCCAGGAAGACATTGATTTTGCTGCACGTGCTTCATTTATTTTTTAAAGTTTGTATTAGAGAGTCTATATTGCGTAGTCAGGAAACCGACCTGACCTGCCTGGTGGCGGCGTCCTTGTTCCAAGAAGCGTGCAAAAGACTGGTCAGTTTCTAGGCGTTATTGCTGTTATTAACGGCATTGCTACATTTTAATCAGATTTTACTTTTCTCAGCATGCCATCTGCAAATTTTGTGGTCCATGCCTTACATGCATTCAGGCGTGCTGAATGCCTTGTAATCCATAAGCCCCGTGCTTTGTGGATGGTGGTTGGACATTACTGTAGGAGGTGATGGCGTATGTGCGTGGATGGTGCTTGAATGGTGGGGGGCTGCAGCAATGCGTGTGTGGATGGTGGTTGGATGGCGAGGGATTGCTGCCATGCATGCACTAATGGTTGTTTGATGGTGGTGGGCTGCAGCCATGTGTGCGTGGATGATGGTTGGATGGTGGGGGTTGCAGCCATGTGTTGTGCGTGGATGGTGGTTGGATTGTGGGGGGTTCAGCCATGCATGCGTGGATGGTGGTTGGATGGTGAGGTTTTGCTGCCATGCATGCGTGCCGATGGTGGTTTGATGGTGGGGGGTTGCAGCCATGTGTGCGTGGATGGTGGTTGGAAGATGGGGGGTTGCAGCCATGTGTGCGTGGATGGTGGTTGGATGGTGGGGGGTGCAGCCATGCATGCGTGGATGGTGGTTGGATGGTGGGGGGATGCTGCCATGCATGCATTAATGGTTGTTTGATGGTGGTGGGCTGCAGCCATGTGTGCGTGGATGATGGTTTGATAGTGGGGGGTTGCAGCCATGCGTGCGTGGATGGTAGTTGGATGATGGGGGTGTAGGGAGTCCTTGATGGTGGGGATGTAGGGACTTCTTGATACTTCTAAGTCATGGATTATAATTAATGGATTAAAGTAAGCTTACTGATTAAATGAGACGAAATTTAGTTCAATTGACAATTGACAATTGACAATTCAATTGACAATTCAATTGACAATTCAATTGACAATTCAATTGACAACTCAATTGACAATTCAATTGACAACTCAATTGACAATTCAATTGACAATTCAATTGACAATTCAATTGACAACTCAATTCAATTCAATTCAATTCAATTCAATTCAATTCAATTCAATTCAATTCAATTCAATTCAATTCAATTCAAGTCAGTTCAGTTCAATTCAATTCTATTCAATTTAAATAATTCAATTCAACTTCGCATAGTCTAGCCGTAAATTTCCTGGATCATGAACAATGGGCAGTTGCAACCACCATCCATGCACGCATGGCTGCACCCCCCACCATCCCACCACCATCCACGCATGCATGGCTGCAACCCCCCACCATCCCACCACCATCCATGCACACATGGCAGCAAATCCTCACCATCCAACCACTATTTATCCACGCACGCTAGCTGCAGCCCCCAACCATCCAACCATCACAACCCTAAACCCTAAACAGTTGTAAGCCCAGCTCAGCATCTTATAATCCTCCTCCTCCTGGCTAAACTGTTTATTTTGACATGACATGGCCAGCATACTGACTGGCACATTATGCCCATGGTTTGTCACCAAGATTTTCTATCACCCGTATAAGCTTGAAAGCACCCTTGAAGCAGCCCATGGCCAAACAATCACGCAATATGAACGTAGCAAAAGAATAAATAACATCTATGAATGTTATTCAACGCATTTAGCGTTAGAAACATGCACTACCACACCATGGTGTGGCATTTGCATGGTAAAAAAAGAGGGCTTTAGAGAGGGCCAGGCAACGGTCGAGAAAGATCATCAAGGCTGAAAAGTGACAACGCCTCACAAGATTAAATTCATTTACAAACGTCAGGAAACCATGGGGAACGATAAACCAGCCATACCTTGCATGGCTAACGTTACCTTGGCCCAGGCAGTGCCCGCAAAAGCGGCACTTTGCGGCACACAAGCTGTGATGTGACAGAGTGGTCAAAATCGTCAAATCTTTACTGCCGCTGCCTATATTCAACGACGATGCATGATAACAAGTAATTAAATAAACCTAGACACCCGCCGGGTTGCGCCGTAAAGCACTTGTAGTAATCAATTCCGTCGAACCTGCCTGATCGCAGTTTTTCCCAGCAAGAACACTGACGGCACGTGGTAAATCGCATCCCCGCGAGCTAAAAATTGATCCGAATCATATTTGGGACGTATAAGCTCTATTTCCTGAGTTTGGCCGGGAAATTCGTCCGCAAACGTACAGTAAATTGCAAGCACGGGTGCAAAGCCGCCATGGCTAAGTCGTGCATTTCCGAAACGCGCACGGTGCCAATTCACGCACTTCAGGTTGCACGGTGTGGTCGTGCGATTCTGAGAAGTGCGCACCCGGGGGGAAACCGGCCCCTTGCGCACTCCCTAGTTACGCACTCCCTAGTAAAGTCGATAGATTGCGTACCTACACCTTTGGAAATGGCATTGTTTTCTTTCAAACGCACACTCCAGGTTGCGCGCGGTGTGGTTGTGCGATTCTGAGAAGTGCGCACCCGGGGGGAAACCGGCCCTTGCGCACTCCCTAGTTATGCACTCCCTAGTAAAGTCGATAGATTGCGTACCTACACCTTTGGAAATGGCATTGTTTTCTTTCAAACGCACACTCCAGGTTGCGCGCGGTGTGGTCGTGCGATTCTGAGAAGTGCGCACCCGGGGGAAAACCGGCCCCTTGAGCACGCAAGTCGGTAGATTGCGTACCTTGGGAGACGGCATTATTAGCACTTACATATGTGTCAGAGACGGTATTAGTACATAAGTGTCAGATGAGGGTACACATGTATCGGCTTCGTTGTGGATCACGCCACTAAAATGACTAAATACAGTAAGCTTACATACCAAGCGCCGACACTTAGCGTGTGGCATGGCAGTACATAGACCGAAGTGGAGCGTGACCCACAACGACGTTGTGGGTCACGCCACCACATAGATGTAGATACCAAGCGCCAACACGGCGTGTGGCAGTAGACCGAAGTGGAGCGTGACCCACAACGACGTTGTGGGTCACGCCACTAGCTACATACCAACGACACGTCTTAGCGTGTGGCAGACTGGTAGTAGAGCATGTACCGGGCTGTTTCTACTACATAATACACCCGGCGTGTACACCTGTGTACACCCGTAGTGTACACCCGTGTGCACCCACTTACAGGCGGACTTGTGGATGATCAATTACCTATATTTGTTCCTTTTAAAAATGATGATTTAATGTTTATAAATTGCAAGCTAAGATCAAGTGATAATGTATTGTAATTGTTGTACTATCTCCGACAGGACAACAGCTATCTATCAATGACCGACAGGACAAACAGCTATCTATCATCATTGATAGATAGCTGTTGTCCTGTCGTACGTACACGTGTATGTAGTATGTAATGCGTGCGCCGGACGAGGGTACACGCCGGTTCACGATGATCAAGTGTGAAAAATACGTACACCGCGCCCACAATTTTTTTGGTACATGCACGTTATGCACGTCCGATCCACGATTAGTACTTTACATATTAATGTGAGGATTTCGCACAAGCCATCGTCAATGATGCTATGCTTTCAGTACATATAAACAGTCCAAGCGAACACATTATATTTCATGAGCCTGTCGGGCAAAATTAATTTTGGCGTGTATGCCAAATTTTAACACGTCGATATGCCATGGCGGACCTGGTACTACGTACTGTACGTACCGGTGGCAGCCCTTACGCACCTTTCGTAAATACGAGGAAGCCAGACGTAATAACTGAGGATCGATCAATTTCAGACTTCTGACTTCCGCCGCATCCTTTTTAACCGCAACGCGTCAGTTCATTATTGGCCCCTACATCGAGGGTACCCCATGTTTGTTGCGTTTCTCCCTCGTTGCGGAACCGCAAAATCGGTGAGTGCCTTTTGCGGAACTGGCTATGGCGATTCTTCCTGACCCCGTATCTTTCTGTAGACATAAGCTTTTACGCAACGGAAGGTGGCGTTGGGTAGCCCTACACTTCCTTCATATAAATACGTCATTTAATTTTTTTTTATTAGTTGCGTAACTAGTTGCGTTACCGCGGGTTGGTACTGTAGTCATGGTGTGGATTGCGTCGATTAATATAGCAGTTAGGTTAATATTGTGCGGAAACCTTTTTGCCACTTGGGCTTCTCAGGTTCCGCACAATATTACCGGCGATAACCACTCGCCGGACACTCAAGTTCACACCGGTGTGAACTTGAGTGTCCGGCGAGTGGTTATCGCCGGTAATATTGTGCGGAACCTGAGAAGCCCAAGTGGCAAAAAGGTTTCCGCACAATATTAACCTAACTAAAACCTAGCCTCTTGGGGCGAGGACGAATCACTAGGCTCGGAACACCCGTATGCATGAATATGATCGAATATAAGCATCTCGTTGGTGCAAATATCGATATGAATATGATCGAATATGAGCATCTCCTTGGTGCGCAGCGCATATGATTAGAGCCGGGTGCCAAATCGGAACGAATTATTCCCCAAATAATCCGCTTCCGAGTGGATTCGAACCTGCGCCCCGCAAGGATCCAGGTCTTAGTTAGGTTAATATTGTGCGGAAACCTTTTTGCCACTTGGGCTTCTCAGGTTCCGCACAATATTACCGGCGATAACCACTCGCCGGACACTCAAGTTCACACCGGCTATAGCGACCACTGTTCATAATGGTCTATTATGAATCAGGTGTAGATCTTTCGCAGCCGGCAGTCAGCCGGGATGTAAAACAAAGCCGGGTGTTTTTGGCGTGCTCAGATCCCAGCGTAGGGCACCCTCCTTGGGGTTTAGGATTTGGGGACGGCCAGTGTGCCGTTACGGGTTTCTCTACTTGAACGTATGTAGGGTCAGTGCTACCCTATTGCCCCTCGCTTTAAATAATTTATGATAATTATTTAAAAAGAAAGTATGGGAGTTGTGCTCCCGAGTGGCATCTATCCGCTGGCCGGTAGTTGCCTGCCTGGGCGCCTAGTCAGGTGGGCATCAAAGATTGGTGTCTAGATGCTAGTCGGTGCCTAAGCAAGGTACGGAAGCCAGTGCGCGCCGGGACGGTCAGAGAACCGTCGCCCTCGGTAGCACAGATCCGCTGAGTGCCGGTAGTCTCGGGTTAGAGGCTCGAGCATGCACTATCGGGTAGCCTACCGGTAGTCTCGGGTTAGAGGCTCGAGCATGCCTTATCGGTTAGTGCCGCGCCGCTGAGCTCCTTGCGGCCTGGCCAGCTGCAAGGGTTCAATAAAAATCAGTGGCGGCTGCGGGCTCAGCCTCCCACAATCGGTTCCCCAAACAACAAAAATCCGTCTCCATCGCCGGCGTGCTAGCCAGCGGTGAAGGGCATTCAACTAGTTGTGCTCCCGAGTGGCATCTATCCGCTGGCCGGTAGTCGCCGGCCTGGGCGCCTAGTCAGGTGGGCATCAAAGATTGGTGTCTAGATGCTAGTCGGTGCCTAAGCAAGGTACGGAAGCCAGTGCGCGCCGGGACGGTCAGAGAACCGTCGCCCTCGGTAGCACAGATCCGCTGAGTGCCGGTAGTCTCGGGTTAGAGGCTCGAGCATGCACTATCGGGTAGCCTACCGGTAGTCTCGGGTTAGAGGCTCGAGCATGCCTTATCGGTTAGTGCCGCGCCGCTGAGCTCCTTGCGGCCTGGCCAGCTGCAAGGGTTCAATAAAAATCAGTGGCGGCTGCGGGCTCAGCCTCCCACAATCGGTTCCCCAAACAACAAAAATCCCGTCTCCATCGCCGGCGTGCTAGCCAGCGGTGAAGGGCATTCAACTAGTAATTGTGCTCCCGAGTGGCATCTATCCGCTGGCCGGTAGTCGCCGGCCTGGGCGCCTAGTCAGGTGGGC
>RPFO01000026.1:0-2500 GCA_009746045.1 Mesostigma viride | reverse complement strand
CTGGTTAGTTTTTATTCCTCCGCTTAGTAATATGCTTAAGTTCAGCGGGTAGCCCTGTCTGATCTGAGGTCAAAGGGGGGAGGCAACGCTTCCGTGGGACAGACCCGCGGGCACCGACACCACCCGAAGGGGCGCGGGGACCGAGCGCATGAAGCGACCACGCCGACACGCCTGCGACAAAGGACGCAAGCGAGAACGGGGGACCGGCGGAGCGCGCGACGGTGGTGCCTACCACGCCGAGCGACGCTATTGGACATCTGTCTTGCTTTCGGCCACCATGTGTGCGTGAAGTGCGGATCGACAAACCCTGTAACGTGACATGTTTAGGCCGTTGCGTCACCTAGGCGTTGTTGGCATTGGCCCAGTGAGGGGCTCACCAAACAAAGCGACGCTGGGGGCTAAGCTTGTAGGGCTGGTCCTTGCCCAAGGGCATGATGCCTGCCCAGTCGCCGGCCCCTGGGGCCCCATCCTGGGGCCCCACCTGCGTCCACTTGATCCGCGCATGTCGCTGGCTGGCCGAAAGGAAAAAAAAACGTGCTGGCTGGCCAGCACGCTACCATTAGCCATACCATTGGCCCATGCGTTTGAAGTTAGCCATACCATGTTGCGCGATGTGAGTCCAACTGGGAGCTCGCACCGGAGGTCCGTGCCCTGGCCGTCCCGCACAGTAGGCACGGTGCCATGTGTTCGGCCAGAGCACTAGAGCGACGGTATCCGGCATAACCACAGTAGGTGCACAGTGCCTTTGGTCAAGGTGCCCTGCCTTGTGCATCCACACGGAATCGGCATGGTGAATTTACTAGTAGCGGAAAAGGGCCTTGAACAGGGTGCATCATCAGGTCCCTCATCGCTGGGGGGGCCGGGGCCGTACGTGATTCACCCCTATCATGGTGGAGGTGTTTGTTGTTCGAACCCTCACGAGTGGCCCGCGTGCAATATTACGTGAAGATCGTCTGCATGATGCCCCAGCCCTAGCTGGCAGCGCTAGATGGGGATACAATAAGTAAGCAAATAGTACTTGCGTGTCATTCCACGGAGTACCATCCTATTCAATTAATCTCATTAGAAAAGTAATGACACAGAATTTAAACAAACGGACAAATATCGTCAGCATCATGCCCCAACCATATAGTCCTCGATGGGGATATAACCCTCATCCGAGCCGCGGTCCTCTACTGTAATGGCAGACGCGGCGGTAGTGTAGCGGCTATCCTCAGGGTCGATAACCTCCACCTGCGGACTTCTACCCTGGCTAGCAATGGGCCGCGGGGGCCGTGGGGAGACAGCAGGGCCATACCCTTGAGGAAAGATGCTTATCGCAAATGGTAGCCCAATTCTCCTTGTCAATAATGCGGGCACGGAGTACGGATATTCGCCCAAGCCCTGCATCCTCAAGCCTGGCTGCAGCGTCACGTAGGTCCGGTTCGCGCGCCGCGTCGGAGCGGGGCGCGCGCAAGTGGGCCAGTGGGTGGCGACGGGACGAGGGGGCCCTGCCATAGGAGGAGGTGTCTGCCTGGTTGGCCAGTCTTAATTAAGCCCCCCGGCAGGGCCCACATCGGTATTCACCTGGTCTGTGCGGGCGAGATGGCCGGCCATGAGTAGGCGGCGGTGTCGGATGATATGGGTGACAGGAGGGAGCTGGCCGTAGAGCTGGGCCCGATGGGTGCGGACGCCGAGGATGTGACGGAGCATTCTAGTGACGGTGCCGTCGTCAAGTTGCGCGGTACGTCAGCGCCTTGTCGAGGGTCCACGCCTCGCAGCCGTAAAGGAGGATGCTGAGGAGAAGGGCCTTGAATAGAATGCGCTTGCACCGCTCACTCAGGTAGCGGCATGTCCAGAACCTGTTGAGGCGGCGGAGGGCTGCCCAGGCCTGGCCGATGCGGGTGTAGATGTCGTCTGCCGTGGAGGGGAGCCCGCTGCCAAGGAGCTTGAAGCGAGTTGCCGGGGGGGCGGGGCAGCTGGGTGGGTGGGTGGGGCTGTCCCTGCAGGGAAGCCGATGGCCACGACCTCCATTTTCTTGCTGATCATAAGCCCCACCGCGCGCGCATCCAGTGATATAAAGCTGTCGAGCCAGAGTTGCGCCGACTCCGGGGGTTCCACAAGCGTCGTGTCGTCAGCGTAGATCAGGTGGCTCAGTCTGTAGGGTGGGTCAACCCGGCCGTAGCCGGCGTACTCCGTGACCTCGAGATCTCCCGGGCGGACGCCCCTCCACCCTGGCACAGCGGGGCTTGTGCGCGCCGCATAATGTAGTCCACCATGATGATGAATCGATATGGGGAGAGCACACAGCCCTGCCACACACCTGTATATCACCCTCATGCATGCCACATGCCACACCCCGGGATATAAAAATCCTCAAGAAGAGCACAAGGCATGGTCGTCCGAGCTGTCGTCTACAGTGATGGCAGACGATGCGGTAGTGTAGCGGCTATCCTCAGGGGCGATGATAACCTCTGCCTGAGAACTTTTGTGCGATTCTAATGAGATGAGCATCGTACTC
>RPFO01000045.1:12500-20749 GCA_009746045.1 Mesostigma viride | reverse complement strand
TACAAAACTAAGTTTGCTATTGCTTGAAATAGGTACCATTATTGGAGTTTGGGGGTTGTATTGTTACCAAACATACTTTATTTGTTTTTAAGGTGGGAATTGATTGGTATAGCAGGCATTTATCTTTATTAAATGCTAATTTATTGCAGCTGCACAAGTTTTAATTTATGTAGGTGCATAAAGTTCATTATATATTTGCGCAATCATGTTTTAGTTATAAAATAGAAAAATTTAAATCCATGAATAATCAAATGAGAGAAATGTTGGTCATCTTCATCTGTTTTTCTTTTTTTATTCATACATATCGTAATATGATTTTTGATACACAGTGATTAGATACGGTGGAGTATCTACTAATATAGTTATCTATTATTGAAATCACATATTTAGTCGATGTTCTATTCCTTTTGAAATTGTTCTGTGATATACTTCTAGTAACTTAGTAGGAGCGGTATTTATTGCAAGAAAGAAAGATGCTTCTGAAATAGAATATTCTAAAATATTACATTTTAAATTTACCTGATCCCATCTAAAAAATAAAGATAGAATTATTATTGGTTACGTAATTATGTTATATTGAAAATTTTTATTATTAGCAAGTGCTTTATTTTGTATAGTTTATGGCTTACTAACGTAGTCGTAAATAGTAAGAGTGTTAATGTGTTTAGAATTATGTCTAAATTGCAATCAATATAAATTTCATCTTTTTTTCAAATTTTATTGAGTTATGAAAAAATGTAATGGTCAAGTGATTGCTATATTATTATGACAATAGCAGCTGCAGAAGCAGCATTTGTTTAGCATTAGTATTAACATTGTATTCGTAATAGAGAAACAGATTATTAGAAAATTTTGATTTATTTAAAAGGTTGAATTACAAATTACATAAGAAATCAAATTTGGAAATTAATTTACAAGAAGATCATAAGTATAAAATTTTAGATTTCAAACATATTATTTTTGTTTATTTAAATATTTAACAAACCAAAAACATTCAAACAAAATTATAAATATCAAAAATTATTTAGAAAAAAGATTAAAGGATTAGTATTAGTAAAATGATTTTTCTAGTTTGGCTTCAAAAAAAAGAATGATATAAGAAAGCTTATTTTAGCAAAAAAAATTCTCAAATCACATTTCAAAATTTGAATCTTTTGATTTTACTTTCAAATTTAGTTTTTTTTGTCGTTTTAATAATTTTCTATAAGTACTTTAAATAAATGTAATTCAATTGAAAATTTGTTAATTTACCAAAACAACACTGTCCAAATATTTTTCAAAAAGATTCAATACAGTTTAAATTTATTTATATAACAAATTAAATATTTATTTTATAGCCTAAAATAAATAATCAAGTTCCACGAATGTTAATAAAAAATATATAATTATGTCAAATACAGATTGACTCTATTTTTTACTTAATATCTCTTCAGATATTGGATTCGAAAAATACAAAATTATTCCATAAAATTTTCCTATAAAAATTTTATTATTATTATTAGGATTTTTAATTGTTACTGTATTAGGCAACTGTATTGTCAGACGGAGATTGGATGTTTTAGTAAGCTGGTTATAGTAGCTATGATTGAATTCTAGGTAATAAAATGTATAGTAAAAAATATATTTCTAAAAAACAAGTACTTGATATTTCCTTCTGTCATTGATAGGAATTAATTATATAAAAAATAGGCTTATTTTGGATCTCTCTTGGTTTGTTCAGAGAAACTCATATGTTTTTCCTTTTTTTGAAAAAAAATCAACCTGGCACCTTTTAGTGAAAAATATATTACTTAAATTAGATATTTTTTAGATTAATTATTCTACACTTATTTTGTATTGTTTTTTGCTTTATAAAATTATTGATTATCTATGTGACCTTCAATAATTCCTTTAGGAAGATAACCTAATCCTTTGATACCTTTGACCATAGAATCATTATTTACCATAGTAGGTAAACGGCCTAAAGCAAAATTATCATAATTTAATTCATGTCGATCATAAACTGATAATTCATATTCTTCAGTCATTGATAAACAGTTCGTAGGACAATATTCAACACAGTTTCCACAAAAAATGCATACTCCAAAATCTATACTATAAGTTTGAAGTTGTTTTTTCTTTTTTTCTTTTTGAAATTCCCAATTAACTACAGGCAAATTAATTGGACATACTCTCACACATACTTCACATGCAATACATTTATCAAATTCAAAATGAATTCTGCCTCGAAATCTTTCGGAGGGAATTAATTTCTCATAAGGATATTGTATTGTAATAGCACGACGATTCATATGATCAAAAGTAACCATAAAACCTTGACCTATATATTTAGCTGCTTGTAATGCTTCTTTACTATAAGTCTGTACATTATCAATAAAATTAAACATAACTGATCTTTCCTATAATAAAGCTATCTTAAGAGAAGCAGTCAATAGCAAATTACCTAAAGAAATTGGAAGTAAAAATTTCCATCCTAAATCTAACAATTGATCTATTCGTACTCTTGGCATTGTCCATCTTGTAAGAATAGAAAGGAAAAGAAATAAATAAGTTTTTAATAAAGTCATTCCTATTCCTAAAAAAGCTGATATGACTTGTACTTCTGAATCAGAGGCATTCAAACTCATTTTATTTAATAAAAATTCAATAGGAATAGGCAAACTCCAACCACCTAAATAAAGTACTGATGCAAAAAGAGCTGAAACTAATAAATTAACATAAGAACCTATATAAAATAAACCAAATTTCATTCCAGTATATTCTGTTTGATAACCAGCAACCAATTCTTCTTCTGCTTCAGGTAAATCAAAAGGTAATCTTTCACATTCTGCTAAAGCTGCAATAATAAAAGCAATAAAACCTATTGGTTGACGCCATATATTCCAACCTAATATTCCATATGTAGATTGTTTTTGAACAATATCAATAGTACTTAAACTATCAGATAATAGACAAATAGATAGCACACACAATGCAAGAGGAATTTCATAACTTAATGATTGAGCTGTAGCTCTTAAACCACCTAAAAAAGAGTATTTATTATTAGATCCATATCCTGACATTAATAAACCAAGAGGTGCTACACTTGAAACTGTAATCCAAAAAAATATACCTAAATTAATATTAGAAACTATCAAATTTTCTCCAAAAGGAACAATAAGATAGGATAAAAATATAGGAATAACAACAATAGCTGGACCTAATGTAAATAACAAAACATCACCTTTAGAAGGAATAATATCTTCTTTAAATGCTAATTTTAAACCGTCTGCCAAAGGTTGTAATACTCCCAATGGTCCAGCATATTCTGGTCCAATTCTTTGTTGTACAGCAGCAGAAATTTTTCTTTCTAACCAAACTACTACTAATACACCAACGACTGCCAATATTATTAATAATAATATTGGCAAAGGAATCCACAAAGCTTTCGAAAATTCATTTGAAAAACCTAGATTAGAAAAAAAGGTTAAAAATGAGTCTTTTAAATTAATAGTTAACAACATATTTACTTTTATCCTCCCTCATCGATCTACTTCTCCCATGATTATATCGATACTACCTAAAATAGTCATAATGTCAGCCAATTTCATGCCACGTACTAATTCTGGAAGAATTTGTACATTTATAAAACCAGGAGAACGTATTTTCCATCTCCAAGGAAATACATTGTCATCACCCATTAGAAATACACCTAATTCTCCTTTAGGAGCTTCAACTCTTACATAATGTTCTTGTTTAGGTATTTTGAAAGTAGGAGATGGTTTTTTGCCTACAAATTGATATTCAAAATTATTCCACTCAGATTTACGTCCTTTACTTAGTCTTCTTGCCTCAAGATTTTCATAAGGACCACCTGGAATAGCCTTCAGTGCTTGTTGAATAATTTTTGTAGATTCTCTCATTTCTCCTAATCTTACTAAATATCTAGCTAAGCAATCACCATCTGATTGCCATTGAACATTCCAATCTAATTCTCCATAGCATTCATAATTATCTACTTTACGTAAATCCCATTGGACTCCTGAAGCTCTTAACATAGGTCCAGAAAGCCCCCAATTAATTGCTTCTTCTCTTGAGATAAAACCTACATCTCTAACACGTTTTAAAAAAATAGGATTATTAGTAATTAATCTTTCATATTCATCTACCTTAGGCAAAAAATAATCAGAAAAATCCAGGCATTTATCTACCCATCCATATGGTAAATCAGAAGCTACTCCTCCTATACGAAAATAGTTGTGCATCATTCTCATACCAGTTGCAGCTTCAAATAAATCATAAATCATTTCTCTTTCTCGGAGAATGTAGAAGAAAGGTGTTTGTGCACCAATGTCAGCCATGAAAGGACCAAGCCATAATAGATGAGAAGCTATTCTACTTAATTCAAGCATAATAACTCTAATATAACTTGCTCGTTTTGGTACTTCAATATTCGCAAGTTTTTCAGGAGCATTCACTGTAATTGCTTCTGTAAACATAGTTGCTAAATAGTCCCAACGAGTAACATAAGGCAAATATTGTACAATGGTACGATTTTCAGCAATTTTTTCCATTGCACGATGTAAATACCCTAATACTGGTTCACAATCTATAACATTTTCACCATCTAAGGTTACAATTAATCGTAAAACACCGTGCATTGATGGATGATGAGGTCCCATGCTAATTACCATAGGATCTGTTTTTGTTTGAAGCATGGTAATAAATCTCTATATGAAAGAAATTGCAATACTATTCTTATATATTTGTATGAAATTCTCTTTTATTCAAAAATAAATATTATTTTAATTATTTTGTAATATTAATCAAAGTATACATACAATTTTTATTCTCAACAAAAAAGAATTTTTTAAATTCAGATTTTTTAGTCATTACAATTTAGTAATAACACTTCAATAATATGAATTTGTATTATCTATTTACACATTGGATATGTCTTTTTATAGATTTTTTTAGTTTTTCTAATTGTTTTATGTAATTAATAAAAATTTTTTTATTGATGTATAAAGAAAAGCAAAATAAATTTAGTAAAACCAAAACAATTAATTATTATGTTTAATTGACTAAAGATTTTCCAGGACGAATACCTAATTGAATAATTAAATTGTTATAACCTAAAGGATCTTTGACAAAAAGATATTTTAATAATCTTTTACGTTGACCTAAAAGTTTTTTTAATCCTCGTTGAGAAGAATAATCGTTTTTATGATTATTTAAATGTTTAGTAAGTTGTGCCACTCTACTACTTAATAATGAGACTTGTACTTGTGTAGATCCTGTATCATTAGTATGATTGGCATGAGTTTTTATAATTTTTTTCTTTAACATATTAATTGACTATACCTCTTTAAATTTATAGACTTAAGACAATATTATAACAATATAGAAATCTTGTCTTATGGGGTTCAGTATACCAATTTGCAATCATTCAGTTCAATAATCAAAATTGATTTCATTGAATATCATATAATAGCTATTTATTATTTATCTTTATCTTATTGATATTGTTTAATAATAAAATTGACTAAGTATATGAGGGTCTCTAATAAAAAATTATTTATTTTTATATTTTTTAAGTAATTTTTTATAAATTCATTATCAAGTATAAATAGTTATTAAATAAAAAAATAGTTTTTAAATAATATATTTTTATTTAATCTATGCAAAAAGTTAATACTTCAATTTATTATTACAAATTAGGTTTTTTAATATTATGGAATCAATTTCTCAATATGCTTGGTTAATACCAATTTTTCCTTTAGCGGGTTCATTGTTAATAGGTATAGGTTTAATATCTTTCCGACGTGCTACTAATATTTTACGTTGGAGATATTCATTTTTAATTATTGCTTTACTTGGCATATCTTTAATTCTTTCTTGTCTTATCTTATTTAGTCAAATTAATGCTACTCCGTCATATCAATGGATTTTTCAATGGATTGTTACCAATAATTTTTTATTAGAAATTGGTTATTTTGTTGATCCATTAACAGCCGTAATGTTAGTCATTGTAACAACTGTTGCAATTTTAGTTCTAATATATACAGATGGATACATGAGTTATGATGAAGGATATGTAAGATTTTTTGCATATCTTAGTCTTTTCACTACTTCTATGTTAGGTCTAGTACTTAGTCCAAATTTATTACAAATTTATGTATTTTGGGAACTTGTGGGCATGTGTTCTTATTTACTTATAGGTTTTTGGTTCACAAGACCTGCTGCTGCTGATGCATGTCAAAAAGCTTTTGTAACAAATAGAGTAGGAGACTTTGGTCTTTTATTAGGAATTTTAGGATTTTATTGGATGACTGGTAGCTTTGAATTTGATGTCATCAGCATGAAATTATTGCAACTTGCAGAATATGATAATTTTAATACTCAATTAGCTATTTTTTTTGGTTTTCTAATTTTTTTAGGACCTGTAGCAAAATCTGCTCAATTTCCTTTACATGTATGGTTACCAGATGCTATGGAAGGACCAACTCCAATATCAGCATTGATTCATGCTGCTACGATGGTTGCTGCAGGAGTTTTTTTAGTTGCAAGAATGTTTCCTATTTTTAGTCAATTTCCTTTCTTAATGGATCTTATAGCTTGGACCGGCGCTATTACAGCAATTATAGGAGCTACTATTGCTGTAACTCAAGTGGATTTAAAAAAAGGATTAGCTTATTCAACCATGTCTCAACTTGGTTATATGATTATGGCTATGGGAATGGGTTCTTATACTGCGAGTTTATTTCATTTAATGACACATGCTTATTCAAAAGCACTTTTATTTTTATCTGCTGGATCTACAATTCATGGCATGGAACCTATTGTAGGATTTAATCCTGCTAAAAATCAAAACATGTCTTTAATGGGAGGTATAAGAAAATACATGCCTATTACTGGAAATGCTTTTTTAATTGGCACTTTGTCACTTTGTGGAATACCTCCATTAGCTTGTTTTTGGTCCAAAGATGCTATTCTTTCTAATGCTTTTGTTCATTCTCCTTTATTATGGTTTATAGGATGGTCAACTGCAGGTCTTACTAGTTTTTATATGTTTCGAATGTATTTTTTAGTATTTGAAGGAGAATTTCGTGGAAATTCTGTCAATCAAGAAAAAATAAGATCTAATAAACTTCCAAAAGAGTCTAATACAAAAATGACTCTTCCTCTTATAATATTAACTTTATTTAGTATAACTATAGGTTGGATCGGAACTCCTTTCAACAATCAATTTATGTTTTTGATTCATACTATTAATCAAGAAATAGAACCTTTTGATATTAATGAATTTCTTTTTATTGCTGGTAGCTCTGTTGGAATAGCCTTATTAGGTTGTTACACAGCTTATTTAATTTATATTAAAGATAAAAATACAGATAAATTTGCGAACTTATTGCAACCTTTCTATCAACTTTCTTTTAATAAATGGTATATAGATGATATTTATGAATACATATTTGTTAAAGGAAATCGTCAATTGGCACAACAGACTTTATTATTTGATAAAAAAATTATAGACGGTTTTGTTAATTTAACTGGTTTAATTACATTAGTTAGTAGTGAGAGTTTAAGATCTATAGAAAATGGAAAAATACAATCATATATACTAATGATTATATTTACATTGCTTACTATTCTTGGAATTTCTCAAACTTATTATTCTTTAATTTTATAAAAAATAGAAGAACATATTTTGTAGATTAAAATTATCTGAGTCAAAAAAGTTAAGCAGATTAAAGTTATAGAAAAATAATTTCTCCCTTACCTATTGGAAAGATATTGAATTCACTTAGTTAATTTTATATATACAAATTTATAAAAAATAAAATTTCAAAGTAAGGGTCAAGAAACAAGAAAATATATAATTTCAGCAAAAAGAAACTTTGCAAATTTATTTCCAATCTGTTTATTATTATTCAGTTTTCCACATATTGAGAGACCGAGAAATAACTTGGAAGAGATTTCTCCCAAGTTATTTCTTTACTGGAACTTGATTTTTGATTCTTGAACTCTTTAATTAGTAATAAAACATTTTTTTTTCGTAATTATTCTGAAAAAAAATCTTATTCTAATTAATTTTGAAAACAAAGATTCTTTACACGTATTGAAAAATTAGAATTAGTATATCTACTAATAATTGTCTTCAAAATTTTTTTTTTCAAGGATAGAAAATAGTTTTTATTTTAGATTAAAAATATAGAATCAAATTTATAAAAAATAAGATTACATTATAAAATTTTAATTTTAAATTT
>RPFO01000045.1:0-5000 GCA_009746045.1 Mesostigma viride | reverse complement strand
AGCCATAATCATATAACCAAGTTGAGACATGGTTGAATAAGCTAATCCTTTTTTTAAATCCACTTGAGTTACAGCAATAGTAGCTCCTATAATTGCTGTAATAGCGCCGGTCCAAGCTATAAGATCCATTAAGAAAGGAAATTGACTAAAAATAGGAAACATTCTTGCAACTAAAAAAACTCCTGCAGCAACCATCGTAGCAGCATGAATCAATGCTGATATTGGAGTTGGTCCTTCCATAGCATCTGGTAACCATACATGTAAAGGAAATTGAGCAGATTTTGCTACAGGTCCTAAAAAAATTAGAAAACCAAAAAAAATAGCTAATTGAGTATTAAAATTATCATATTCTGCAAGTTGCAATAATTTCATGCTGATGACATCAAATTCAAAGCTACCAGTCATCCAATAAAATCCTAAAATTCCTAATAAAAGACCAAAGTCTCCTACTCTATTTGTTACAAAAGCTTTTTGACATGCATCAGCAGCAGCAGGTCTTGTGAACCAAAAACCTATAAGTAAATAAGAACACATGCCCACAAGTTCCCAAAATACATAAATTTGTAATAAATTTGGACTAAGTACTAGACCTAACATAGAAGTAGTGAAAAGACTAAGATATGCAAAAAATCTTACATATCCTTCATCATAACTCATGTATCCATCTGTATATATTAGAACTAAAATTGCAACAGTTGTTACAATGACTAACATTACGGCTGTTAATGGATCAACAAAATAACCAATTTCTAATAAAAAATTATTGGTAACAATCCATTGAAAAATCCATTGATATGACGGAGTAGCATTAATTTGACTAAATAAGATAAGACAAGAAAGAATTAAAGATATGCCAAGTAAAGCAATAATTAAAAATGAATATCTCCAACGTAAAATATTAGTAGCACGTCGGAAAGATATTAAACCTATACCTATTAACAATGAACCCGCTAAAGGAAAAATTGGTATTAACCAAGCATATTGAGAAATTGATTCCATAATATTAAAAAACCTAATTTGTAATAATAAATTGAAGTATTAACTTTTTGCATAGATTAAATAAAAATATATTATTTAAAAACTATTTTTTTATTTAATAACTATTTATACTTGATAATGAATTTATAAAAAATTACTTAAAAAATATAAAAATAAATAATTTTTTATTAGAGACCCTCATATACTTAGTCAATTTTATTATTAAACAATATCAATAAGATAAAGATAAATAATAAATAGCTATTATATGATATTCAATGAAATCAATTTTGATTATTGAACTGAATGATTGCAAATTGGTATACTGAACCCCATAAGACAAGATTTCTATATTGTTATAATATTGTCTTAAGTCTATAAATTTAAAGAGGTATAGTCAATTAATATGTTAAAGAAAAAAATTATAAAAACTCATGCCAATCATACTAATGATACAGGATCTACACAAGTACAAGTCTCATTATTAAGTAGTAGAGTGGCACAACTTACTAAACATTTAAATAATCATAAAAACGATTATTCTTCTCAACGAGGATTAAAAAAACTTTTAGGTCAACGTAAAAGATTATTAAAATATCTTTTTGTCAAAGATCCTTTAGGTTATAACAATTTAATTATTCAATTAGGTATTCGTCCTGGAAAATCTTTAGTCAATTAAACATAATAATTAATTGTTTTGGTTTTACTAAATTTATTTTGCTTTTCTTTATACATCAATAAAAAAATTTTTATTAATTACATAAAACAATTAGAAAAACTAAAAAAATCTATAAAAAGACATATCCAATGTGTAAATAGATAATACAAATTCATATTATTGAAGTGTTATTACTAAATTGTAATGACTAAAAAATCTGAATTTAAAAAATTCTTTTTTGTTGAGAATAAAAATTGTATGTATACTTTGATTAATATTACAAAATAATTAAAATAATATTTATTTTTGAATAAAAGAGAATTTCATACAAATATATAAGAATAGTATTGCAATTTCTTTCATATAGAGATTTATTACCATGCTTCAAACAAAAACAGATCCTATGGTAATTAGCATGGGACCTCATCATCCATCAATGCACGGTGTTTTACGATTAATTGTAACCTTAGATGGTGAAAATGTTATAGATTGTGAACCAGTATTAGGGTATTTACATCGTGCAATGGAAAAAATTGCTGAAAATCGTACCATTGTACAATATTTGCCTTATGTTACTCGTTGGGACTATTTAGCAACTATGTTTACAGAAGCAATTACAGTGAATGCTCCTGAAAAACTTGCGAATATTGAAGTACCAAAACGAGCAAGTTATATTAGAGTTATTATGCTTGAATTAAGTAGAATAGCTTCTCATCTATTATGGCTTGGTCCTTTCATGGCTGACATTGGTGCACAAACACCTTTCTTCTACATTCTCCGAGAAAGAGAAATGATTTATGATTTATTTGAAGCTGCAACTGGTATGAGAATGATGCACAACTATTTTCGTATAGGAGGAGTAGCTTCTGATTTACCATATGGATGGGTAGATAAATGCCTGGATTTTTCTGATTATTTTTTGCCTAAGGTAGATGAATATGAAAGATTAATTACTAATAATCCTATTTTTTTAAAACGTGTTAGAGATGTAGGTTTTATCTCAAGAGAAGAAGCAATTAATTGGGGGCTTTCTGGACCTATGTTAAGAGCTTCAGGAGTCCAATGGGATTTACGTAAAGTAGATAATTATGAATGCTATGGAGAATTAGATTGGAATGTTCAATGGCAATCAGATGGTGATTGCTTAGCTAGATATTTAGTAAGATTAGGAGAAATGAGAGAATCTACAAAAATTATTCAACAAGCACTGAAGGCTATTCCAGGTGGTCCTTATGAAAATCTTGAGGCAAGAAGACTAAGTAAAGGACGTAAATCTGAGTGGAATAATTTTGAATATCAATTTGTAGGCAAAAAACCATCTCCTACTTTCAAAATACCTAAACAAGAACATTATGTAAGAGTTGAAGCTCCTAAAGGAGAATTAGGTGTATTTCTAATGGGTGATGACAATGTATTTCCTTGGAGATGGAAAATACGTTCTCCTGGTTTTATAAATGTACAAATTCTTCCAGAATTAGTACGTGGCATGAAATTGGCTGACATTATGACTATTTTAGGTAGTATCGATATAATCATGGGAGAAGTAGATCGATGAGGGAGGATAAAAGTAAATATGTTGTTAACTATTAATTTAAAAGACTCATTTTTAACCTTTTTTTCTAATCTAGGTTTTTCAAATGAATTTTCGAAAGCTTTGTGGATTCCTTTGCCAATATTATTATTAATAATATTGGCAGTCGTTGGTGTATTAGTAGTAGTTTGGTTAGAAAGAAAAATTTCTGCTGCTGTACAACAAAGAATTGGACCAGAATATGCTGGACCATTGGGAGTATTACAACCTTTGGCAGACGGTTTAAAATTAGCATTTAAAGAAGATATTATTCCTTCTAAAGGTGATGTTTTGTTATTTACATTAGGTCCAGCTATTGTTGTTATTCCTATATTTTTATCCTATCTTATTGTTCCTTTTGGAGAAAATTTGATAGTTTCTAATATTAATTTAGGTATATTTTTTTGGATTACAGTTTCAAGTGTAGCACCTCTTGGTTTATTAATGTCAGGATATGGATCTAATAATAAATACTCTTTTTTAGGTGGTTTAAGAGCTACAGCTCAATCATTAAGTTATGAAATTCCTCTTGCATTGTGTGTGCTATCTATTTGTCTATTATCTGATAGTTTAAGTACTATTGATATTGTTCAAAAACAATCTACATATGGAATATTAGGTTGGAATATATGGCGTCAACCAATAGGTTTTATTGCTTTTATTATTGCAGCTTTAGCAGAATGTGAAAGATTACCTTTTGATTTACCTGAAGCAGAAGAAGAATTGGTTGCTGGTTATCAAACAGAATATACTGGAATGAAATTTGGTTTATTTTATATAGGTTCTTATGTTAATTTATTAGTTTCAGCTCTTTTTGCATCAGTACTTTATTTAGGTGGTTGGAGTTTGCCTATTCCTATTGAATTTTTATTAAATAAAATGAGTTTGAATGCCTCTGATTCAGAAGTACAAGTCATATCAGCTTTTTTAGGAATAGGAATGACTTTATTAAAAACTTATTTATTTCTTTTCCTTTCTATTCTTACAAGATGGACAATGCCAAGAGTACGAATAGATCAATTGTTAGATTTAGGATGGAAATTTTTACTTCCAATTTCTTTAGGTAATTTGCTATTGACTGCTTCTCTTAAGATAGCTTTATTATAGGAAAGATCAGTTATGTTTAATTTTATTGATAATGTACAGACTTATAGTAAAGAAGCATTACAAGCAGCTAAATATATAGGTCAAGGTTTTATGGTTACTTTTGATCATATGAATCGTCGTGCTATTACAATACAATATCCTTATGAGAAATTAATTCCCTCCGAAAGATTTCGAGGCAGAATTCATTTTGAATTTGATAAATGTATTGCATGTGAAGTATGTGTGAGAGTATGTCCAATTAATTTGCCTGTAGTTAATTGGGAATTTCAAAAAGAAAAAAAGAAAAAACAACTTCAAACTTATAGTATAGATTTTGGAGTATGCATTTTTTGTGGAAACTGTGTTGAATATTGTCCTACGAACTGTTTATCAATGACTGAAGAATATGAATTATCAGTTTATGATCGACATGAATTAAATTATGATAATTTTGCTTTAGGCCGTTTACCTACTATGGTAAATAATGATTCTATGGTCAAAGGTATCAAAGGATTAGGTTATCTTCCTAAAGGAATTATTGAAGGTCACATAGATAATCAATAATTTTATAAAGCAAAAAACAATACAAAATAAGTGTAGAATAATTAATCTAAAAAATATCTAATTTAAGTAATATATTTTTCACTAAAAGGTGCCAGGTTGATTTTTTTTCAAAAAGGAAAAACATATGAGTTTCTCTGAACAAAT
>RPFO01001267.1:10000-20794 GCA_009746045.1 Mesostigma viride | reverse complement strand
CCACTTGCCCTCGCCTCGCTCAGGTCCCATCTCACACTCGCGCACTGGCCCATCCTCACCCTACCAGCCCTGCCCTTCTACCCTCGCTTTCACCTCTGCTCTCCCTCTCCACTACCTACACCTGCGCGCTTCCCCTCGCCCTCGCTTTCCACGCTCACTCGCCCTCCCCTCCCCTCGCCCTCGCCAGGTGAGGGCCACCCTCACTCTCCTTGTCTTCATCCCCGCTATGCCCTCGCTTATGTTCAGTGCCCCAGCCCTCACCCTCACTCCCACCCTAAAGCACAGCCCTAGCTCTGCTGCCCTCACTCACCTCTCTCACCCGCAGCCTTCCTCTGCACCTCTCGCCCCGCCCTGCTCAGCCCCCGTGCATTGTTTGCCCAGTGGCCCCCCTCCCCTACCTAGCCTTCACCATCGCCATAGCCCTGCTCTTGCTCTGGCCTGCACCCTCCCCCCCAACCTCGCACCATCACTCAGGTGCCCTTGCCTGCGCCCCTTTGCAATCGCCCGTGGAAAACCCACCCACACCTCACGCCCTTAATCGTTAGTAGTCAACTCGGTCCATCACCCCCGCCCTCACTGGCCCTCACCTGGGCTCACTTGCCCTCGCCCTCGCTCAGGTCCCATCTGCACACTCGCGCACTGGGCCCATCCTCACCCTACCTAGCCCTGGCCCTTCTACCCTCGCTTTCATTCTGCTGCTCCCTCTCCACTACCTACACCTGCGCGCTTCCCTCGCCCTCGCTTTCCATCGCTTTCACTCGCCCTCGCCCTCGCCAGGTGAGGGCCACCCTCACTCTCCTTGGTCTTCATCCCCGCTATGGCCCTCGCTTATGTTCAGTGTCCCCAGCCCTCACCCTCACTCCCACCCTAAAGCACAGCCCTAGCTCTGCTGCCCTCACTCAGCCTCTCTCACCCGCAGCCTTCCTCTGCACCTCTCGCCCGCCCTCGCTCAGGCCCCCTGTGCATTTGTTTGCCCAGTGGGCCCCCCTCGCCCTACCTAGCCTTCACCATCGCCATAGCCCTGCTGCTCTTGCTCTGGCCTGCACCCTCCCCCCCAACCTCGCACCATCACTCAGGTGCCCTTGCCCTGCGCCCCTTTGCAATCGCCCGGTGGAAAACCCACCCACACCTCACTTCGCCTTTAATCGTTAGTAGTCAACTCGGTGCCATCACCCCCGCCCTCACTGGCCCTCACCTGGGCTCACTTGCCCTCGCCCTCGCTCAGGTCCCATCTGCACACTCGCGCACTGGGGCCCATCCTCACCCTACCTAGCCCTGGCCCTTCTACCCTCGCTTTCATTCTGCTGCTCCCTCTCCACTACCTACACCTGCGCGCTTCCCCTCGCCCTCGCTTTCCATCGCTTTCACTCGCCCTCGCCCTCGCCCTCGCCCTCGCCAGGTGAGGGCCACCCTCACTCTCCTTGGTCTTCATCCCCGCTATGGCCCTCGCTTATGTTCAGTGTCCCCAGCCCTCACCCTCACTCCCACCCTAAAGCACAGCCCTAGCTCTGCTGCCCTCACTCAGCCTCTCTCACCCGCAGCCTTCCTCTGCACCTCTCGCCCGCGCCCTCGCTCAGGCCCCCTGTGCATTTGTTTGCCCAGTGGGGCCCGCCCTCGCCCTACCTAGCCTTCACCATCGCCATAGCCCTGGCTCTTGCTCTGGCCTGCACCCTCCCCCCAACCTCGCACCATCACTCAGGTGCCCTTGCCCTGGCCCCTTTGCAATCGCCCGGTGGAAAACCCACCCACACCTCACTTCGCCTTAATCGTTAGTAGTCAACTCGGTGCCATCACCCCCGCCCTCACTGGCCCTCACCTGGGCTCACTTGCCCTCGCCCTCGCTCAGGTCCCATCTGCACACTCGCGCACTGGGGCCCATCCTCACCCTACCTAGCCCTGGCCCTTCTACCCTCGCTTTCATTCTGCTGCTCCCTCTCCACTACCTACACCTGCGCGCTTCCCCTCGCCCTCGCTTTCCATCGCTTTCACTCGCCCTCGCCCTCGCCAGGTGAGGGCCACCCTCACTCTCCTTGGTCTTCATCCCCGCTATGGCCCTCGCTTATGTTCAGTGTCCCCAGCCCTCACCCTCACTCCCACCCTAAAGCACAGCCCTAGCTCTGCTGCCCTCACTCAGCCTCTCTCACCCGCAGCCTTCCTCTGCACCTCTCGCCCGCGCCCTCGCTCAGGCCCCCTGTCCATTTGTTTGCCCAGTGGGGCCCGCCCTCGCCCTACCTAGCCTTCACCATCGCCATAGCCCTGGCTCTTGCTCTGGCCTGCACCCTCCCCCCCAACCTCGCACCATCACTCAGGTGCCCTTGCCCTGGCCCCTTTGCAATCGCCCGGTGGAAAACCCACCCACACCTCACTTCGCCTTAATCGTTAGTAGTCAACTCGGTGCCATCACCCCCGCCCTCACTGGCCCTCACCTGGGCTCACTTGCCCTCGCCCTCGCTCAGGTCCCATCTGCACACTCGCGCACTGGGGCCCATCCTCACCCTACCTAGCCCTGGCCCTTCTACCCTCGCTTTCATTCTGCTGCTCCCTCTCCACTACCTACACCTGCGCGCTTCCCCTCGCCCTCGCTTTCCATCGCTTTCACTCGCCCTCGCCCTCGCCCTCGCCCTCGTGAGGGCCACCCTCACTCTCCTTGGTCTTCATCCCCGCTATGGCCCTCGCTTATGTTCAGTGTCCCCAGCCCTCACTCCCACCCTAAAGCACAGCCCTAGCTCTGCTGCCCTCACTCAGCCTCTCTCACCCGCAGCCTTCCTCTGCACCTCTCGCCCGCGCCCTCGCTCAGGCCCCCTGTGCATTTGTTTGCCCAGTGGGGCCCGCCCTCGCCCTACCTAGCCTTCACCATCGCCATAGCCCTGGCTCTTGCTCTGGCCTGCACCCTCCCCCCAACCTCGCACCATCACTCAGGTGCCCTTGCCCTGCGCCCCTTTGCAATCGCCCGGTGGAAAACCCACCCACACCTCACTTCGCCTTAATCGTTAGTAGTCAACTCGGTGCCATCACCCCCGCCCTCACTGGCCCTCACCTGGGCTCACTTGCCCTCGCCCTCGCTCAGGTCCCATCTGCACACTCGCGCACTGGGGCCCATCCTCACCCTACCTAGCCCTGGCCCTTCTACCCTCGCTTTCATTCTGCTGCTCCCTCTCCACTACCTACACCTGCGCGCTTCCCCTCGCCCTCGCTTTCCATCGCTTTCACTCTCCCTCGCCCTCGCCCTCGCCAGGTGAGGGCCACCCTCACTCTCCTTGGTCTTCATCCCCGCTATGGCCCTCGCTTATGTTCAGTGTCCCCAGCCCTCACCCTCACTCCCACCCTAAAGCACAGCCCTAGCTCTGCTGCCCTCACTCAGCCTCTCTCACCCGCAGCCTTCCTCTGCACCTCTCGCCCGCGCCCTCGCTCAGGCCCCCTGTGCATTTGTTTGCCCAGTGGGGCCCGCCCTCGCCCTACCTAGCCTTCACCATCGCCATAGCCCTGGCTCTTGCTCTGGCCTGCACCCTCCCCCCAACCTCGCACCATCACTCAGGTGCCCTTGCCCTGCGCCCCTTTGCAATCGCCCGGTGGAAAACCCACCCACACCTCACTTCGCCTTAATCGTTAGTAGTCAACTCGGTGCCATCACCCCCGCCCTCACTGGCCCTCACCTGGGCTCACTTGCCCTCGCCCTCGCTCAGGTCCCATCTGCACACTCGCGCACTGGGGCCCATCCTCACCCTACCTAGCCCTGGCCCTTCTACCCTCGCTTTCATTCTGCTGCTCCCTCTCCACTACCTACACCTGCGCGCTTCCCCTCGCCCTCGCTTTCCATCGCTTTCACTCGCCCTCGCCCTCGCCCTCGCCCTCGCCAGGTGAGGGCCACCCTCACTCTCCTTGGTCTTCATCCCCGCTATGGCCCTCGCTTATGTTCAGTGTCCCCAGCCCTCACCCTCACTCCCACCCTAAAGCACAGCCCTAGCTCTGCTGCCCTCACTCAGCCTCTCTCACCCGCAGCCTTCCTCTGCACCTCTCGCCCGCGCCCTCGCTCAGGCCCCCTGTGCATTTGTTTGCCCAGTGGGGCCCGCCCTCGCCCTACCTAGCCTTCACCATCGCCATAGCCCTGGCTCTTGCTCTGGCCTGCACCCTCCCCCCAACCTCGCACCATCACTCAGGTGCCCTTGCCCTGCGCCCCTTTGCAATCGCCCGGTGGAAAACCCACCCACACCTCACTTCGCCTTTAATCGTTAGTAGTCAACTCGGTGCCATCACCCCCGCCCTCACTGGCCCTCACCTGGGCTCACTTGCCCTCGCCCTCGCTCAGGTCCCATCTGCACACTCGCGCACTGGGGCCCATCCTCACCCTACCTAGCCCTGGCCCTTCTACCCTCGCTTTCATTCTGCTGCTCCCTCTCCACTACCTACACCTGCGCGCTTCCCCTCGCCCTCGCTTTCCATCGCTTTCACTCGCCCTCGCCCTCGCCAGGTGAGGGCCACCCTCACTCTCCTTGGTCTTCATCCCCGCTATGGCCCTCGCTTATGTTCAGTGTCCCCAGCCCTCACCCTCACTCCCACCCTAAAGCACAGCCCTAGCTCTGCTGCCCTCACTCAGCCTCTCTCACCCGCAGCCTTCCTCTGCACCTCTCGCCCGCGCCCTCGCTCAGGCCCCCTGTCCATTTGTTTGCCCAGTGGGGCCCGCCCTCGCCCTACCTAGCCTTCACCATCGCCATAGCCCTGGCTCTTGCTCTGGCCTGCACCCTCCCCCCCAACCTCGCACCATCACTCAGGTGCCCTTGCCCTGGGCCCCTTTGCAATCGCCCGGTGGAAAACCCACCCACACCTCACTTCGCCTTAATCGTTAGTAGTCAACTCGGTGCCATCACCCCCGCCCTCACTGGCCCTCACCTGGGCTCACTTGCCCTCGCCCTCGCTCAGGTCCCATCTGCACACTCGCGCACTGGGGCCCATCCTCACCCTACCTAGCCCTGGCCCTTCTACCCTCGCTTTCATTCTGCTGCTCCCTCTCCACTACCTACACCTGCGCGCTTCCCCTCGCCCTCGCTTTCCATCGCTTTCACTCGCCCTCGCCCTCGCCCTCGCCCTCGCCAGGTGAGGGCCACCCTCACTCTCCTTGGTCTTCATCCCCGCTATGGCCCTCGCTTATGTTCAGTGTCCCCAGCCCTCACCCTCACTCCCACCCTAAAGCACAGCCCTAGCTCTGCTGCCCTCACTCAGCCTCTCTCACCCGCAGCCTTCCTCTGCACCTCTCGCCCCGCCCTCGCTCAGGCCCCCTGTGCATTTGTTTGCCCAGTGGGGCCCGCCCTCGCCCTACCTAGCCTTCACCATCGCCATAGCCCTGGCTCTTGCTCTGGCCTGCACCCTCCCCCCCAACCTCGCACCATCACTCAGGTGCCCTTGCCCTGCGCCCCTTTGCAATCGCCCGGTGGAAAACCCACCCACACCTCACTTCGCCTTTAATCGTTAGTAGTCAACTCGGTGCCATCACCCCCGCCCTCACTGGCCCTCACCTGGGCTCACTTGCCCTCGCCCTCGCTCAGGTCCCATCTGCACACTCGCGCACTGGGGCCCATCCTCACCCTACCTAGCCCTGGCCCTTCTACCCTCGCTTTCATTCTGCTGCTCCCTCTCCACTACCTACACCTGCGCGCTTCCCCTCGCCCTCGCTTTCCATCGCTTTCACTCGCCCTCGCCCTCGCCAGGTGAGGGCCACCCTCACTCTCCTTGGTCTTCATCCCCGCTATGGCCCTCGCTTATGTTCAGTGTCCCCAGCCCTCACCCTCACTCCCACCCTAAAGCACAGCCCTAGCTCTGCTGCCCTCACTCAGCCTCTCTCACCCGCAGCCTTCCTCTGCACCTCTCGCCCGCGCCCTCGCTCAGGCCCCCTGTCCATTTGTTTGCCCAGTGGGGCCCGCCCTCGCCCTACCTAGCCTTCACCATCGCCATAGCCCTGGCTCTTGCTCTGGCCTGCACCCTCCCCCCAACCTCGCACCATCACTCAGGTGCCCTTGCCCTGGGCCCCTTTGCAATCGCCCGGTGGAAAACCCACCCACACCTCACTTCGCCTTAATCGTTAGTAGTCAACTCGGTGCCATCACCCCCGCCCTCACTGGCCCTCACCTGGGCTCACTTGCCCTCGCCCTCGCTCAGGTCCCATCTGCACACTCGCGCACTGGGGCCCATCCTCACCCTACCTAGCCCTGGCCCTTCTACCCTCGCTTTCATTCTGCTGCTCCCTCTCCACTACCTACACCTGCGCGCTTCCCCTCGCCCTCGCTTTCCATCGCTTTCACTCGCCCTCGCCCTCACCCTCGCCCTCGCCTGGGGGCCACCCTCACTCTCCTTGGTCTTCATCCCCGCTATGGCCCTCGCTTATGTTCAGCAGTCCCCACCCTCACCCTAAAGCACAGCCCTAGCTCTGCTGCCCTCACTCAGCCTCTCTCACCCGCAGCCTTCCTCTGCACCTCTCGCCCGCGCCCTCGCTCAGGCCCCCTGTGCATTTGTTTGCCCAGTGGGGCCCGCCCTCGCCCTACCTAGCCTTCACCATCGCCATAGCCCTGGCTCTTGCTCTGGCCTGCACCCTCCCCCCCAACCTCGCACCATCACTCAGGTGCCCTTGCCCTGCGCCCCTTTGCAATCGCCCGGTGGAAAACCCACCCACACCTCACTTCGCCTTTAATCGTTAGTAGTCAACTCGGTGCCATCACCCCCGCCCTCACTGGCCCTCACCTGGGCTCACTTGCCCTCGCCCTCGCTCAGGTCCCATCTGCACACTCGCGCACTGGGGCCCATCCTCACCCTACCTAGCCCTGGCCCTTCTACCCTCGCTTTCATTCTGCTGCTCCCTCTCCACTACCTACACCTGCGCGCTTCCCCTCGCCCTCGCTTTCCATCGCTTTCACTCGCCCTCGCCCTCGCCCTCGCCCTCGCCAGGTGAGGGCCACCCTCACTCTCCTTGGTCTTCATCCCCGCTATGGCCCTCGCTTATGTTCAGTGTCCCCAGCCCTCACCCTCACTCCCACCCTAAAGCACAGCCCTAGCTCTGCTGCCCTCACTCAGCCTCTCTCACCCGCAGCCTTCCTCTGCACCTCTCGCCCCGCCCTCGCTCAGGCCCCCTGTGCATTTGTTTGCCCAGTGGGGCCCGCCCTCGCCCTACCTAGCCTTCACCATCGCCATAGCCCTGGCTCTTGCTCTGGCCTGCACCCTCCCCCCAACCTCGCACCATCACTCAGGTGCCCTTGCCCTGCGCCCCTTTGCAATCGCCCGGTGGAAAACCCACCCACACCTCACTTCGCCTTTAATCGTTAGTAGTCAACTCGGTGCCATCACCCCCGCCCTCACTGGCCCTCACCTGGGCTCACTTGCCCTCGCCCTCGCTCAGGTCCCATCTGCACACTCGCGCACTGGGGCCCATCCTCACCCTACCTAGCCCTGGCCCTTCTACCCTCGCTTTCATTCTGCTGCTCCCTCTCCACTACCTACACCTGCGCGCTTCCCCTCGCCCTCGCTTTCCATCGCTTTCACTCGCCCTCGCCCTCGCCCTCGCCCTCGCCAGGTGAGGGCCACCCTCACTCTCCTTGGTCTTCATCCCCGCTATGGCCCTCGCTTATGTTCAGTGTCCCCAGCCCTCACCCTCACTCCCACCCTAAAGCACAGCCCTAGCTCTGCTGCCCTCACTCAGCCTCTCTCACCCGCAGCCTTCCTCTGCACCTCTCGCCCCGCCCTCGCTCAGGCCCCCTGTGCATTTGTTTGCCCAGTGGGGCCCGCCCTCGCCCTACCTAGCCTTCACCATCGCCATAGCCCTGGCTCTTGCTCTGGCCTGCACCCTCCCCCCAACCTCGCACCATCACTCAGGTGCCCTTGCCCTGCGCCCCTTTGCAATCGCCCGGTGGAAAACCCACCCACACCTCACTTCGCCTTTAATCGTTAGTAGTCAACTCGGTGCCATCACCCCCGCCCTCACTGGCCCTCACCTGGGCTCACTTGCCCTCGCCCTCGCTCAGGTCCCATCTGCACACTCGCGCACTGGGGCCCATCCTCACCCTACCTAGCCCTGGCCCTTCTACCCTCGCTTTCATTCTGCTGCTCCCTCTCCACTACCTACACCTGCGCGCTTCCCCTCGCCCTCGCTTTCCATCGCTTTCACTCGCCCTCGCCCTCGCCAGGTGAGGGCCACCCTCACTCTCCTTGGTCTTCATCCCCGCTATGGCCCTCGCTTATGTTCAGTGTCCCCAGCCCTCACCCTCACTCCCACCCTAAAGCACAGCCCTAGCTCTGCTGCCCTCACTCAGCCTCTCTCACCCGCAGCCTTCCTCTGCACCTCTCGCCCGCGCCCTCGCTCAGGCCCCCTGTCCATTTGTTTGCCCAGTGGGGCCCCCCTCGCCCTACCTAGCCTTCACCATCGCCATAGCCCTGGCTAGCTCTTGCTCTGGCCTGCACCCTCCCCCCAACCTCGCACCATCACTCAGGTGCCCTTGCCCTGGGCCCCTTTGCAATCGCCCGGTGGAAAACCCACCCACACCTCACTTCGCCTTAATCGTTAGTAGTCAACTCGGTGCCATCACCCCCGCCCTCACTGGCCCTCACCTGGGCTCACTTGCCCTCGCCCTCGCTCAGGTCCCATCTGCACACTCGCGCACTGGGGCCCATCCTCACCCTACCTAGCCCTGGCCCTTCTACCCTCGCTTTCATTCTGCTGCTCCCTCTCCACTACCTACACCTGCGCGCTTCCCCTCGCCCTCGCTTTCCATCGCTTTCACTCGCCCTCGCCCTCGCCCTCGCCCTCGCCAGGTGAGGGCCACCCTCACTCTCCTTGGTCTTCATCCCCGCTATGGCCCTCGCTTATGTTCAGTGTCCCCAGCCCTCACCCTCACTCCCACCCTAAAGCACAGCCCTAGCTCTGCTGCCCTCACTCAGCCTCTCTCACCCGCAGCCTTCCTCTGCACCTCTCGCCCCGCCCTCGCTCAGGCCCCCTGTGCATTTGTTTGCCCAGTGGGGCCCGCCCTCGCCCTACCTAGCCTTCACCATCGCCATAGCCCTGGCTCTTGCTCTGGCCTGCACCCTCCCCCCAACCTCGCACCATCACTCAGGTGCCCTTGCCCTGCGCCCCTTTGCAATCGCCCGGTGGAAAACCCACCCACACCTCACTTCGCCTTAATCGTTAGTAGTCAACTCGGTGCCATCACCCCCGCCCTCACTGGCCCTCACCTGGGCTCACTTGCCCTCGCCCTCGCTCAGGTCCCATCTGCACACTCGCGCACTGGGGCCCATCCTCACCCTACCTAGCCCTGGCCCTTCTACCCTCGCTTTCATTCTGCTGCTCCCTCTCCACTACCTACACCTGCGCGCTTCCCCTCGCCCTCGCTTTCCATCGCTTTCACTCGCCCTCGCCCTCGCCAGGTGAGGGCCACCATCACTCTCCTTGGTCTTCATCCCCGCTATGGCCCTCGCTTATGTTCAGTGTCCCCAGCCCTCACCCTCACTCCCACCCTAAAGCACAGCCCCAGCTCTGCTGCCCTCACTCAGCCTCTCTCACCCGCAGCCTTCCTCTGCACCTCTCGCCCGCGCCCTCGCTCAGGCCCCCTGTCCATTTGTTTGCCCAGTGGGGCCCCCCTCGCCCTACCTAGCCTTCACCATCGCCATAGCCCTGGCTCTTGCTCTGGCCTGCACCCTCCCCCCAACCTCGCACCATCACTCAGGTGCCCTTGCCCTGCGCCCCTTTGCAATCGCCCGGTGGAAAACCCACCCACACCTCACTTCGCCTTTAATCGTTAGTAGTCAACTCGGTGCCATCACCCCCGCCCTCACTGGCCCTCACCTACCCCCTCACTGGCTGTGTGGCTGTGTGGCTGCGTGGCTGCGTGGCTGCGTGGCTGCGTGGCTGCGTGGCTGCGTGGCTGCGTGGCTGCGTGGCTGCGTGGCTGCGTGGCTGCGTGGCTGCGTGGCTGCGTGGCTGCGTGGCTGCGTGGCTGCGTGGCTGCGTGGCTGCGTGGCTGCGTGGCTGCGTGGCTGCGTGACTGCGTGCATGTTTGATGGGTGGGTGGGTGGGTGGGTGGGTGGGTGGGGGGTGGGTGGGTGGGTGGGTGGGTGGGTGGGTGGGTGGGTGGGTGGGTGGGTGGGTGGGTGGGTGGGTGGGTGGGTGGTGGGTGGGTGGTGGGTGGGTGGGTGGGTGCATGGGTGGTTGGGTGGGTGGGGCTGGGTGGGTGGGTGGGTGGTGTGGTGTGGTGTGGTGGTGCTGGGGTGCAACAGGGTAGCTATGAGGCTGGGTGGCTCACCAGGTGTATGGGCGTATGGGTGGCCGAACGCGCCGGTGCAATTAGTTGGGTACGTTACTGGCTGAGTGGTTGGTTGGGTGGGTGGGTAAGTGTGCATGGGCAGCTAGTGGGCAGGCTGCTTGCCATGCAGGCAGGTCGGCGAGTGGGTGGTGGGTGGCTGTGTGGCTGTGTGGCTGTGTGGCTGTGTGGCTGTGTGGCTGTGTGGCTGTGTGGCTGCGTGGCTGCGTGGCTGCGTGGCTGCGTGGCTGCGTGGCTGCGTGACTGCGTGGCTGCGTGACTGCGTGGCTGCGTGGCTGCGTGGCTGCGTGGCTGCGTGGCTGCGTGGCTGCGTGGCTGCGTGCAGGTGCATGTTTGATGGGTGGGTGGGTGGTGGGTGGGTGGGTGGGTGGGTGGGTGGGTGGGTGGGTGGTGGGTGGGTGGGTGGGTGGTGGGTGGGTGGTGGGTGGGTGGGTGGGGCTGGGTGGGTGGGTGGGTGGGTGAATGGGTGGGTGGTGGGGTGGGTGGGTGGGTGGGTGGGTGG